>CAUYTI010028494.1:0-24287 GCA_963575145.1 Galago senegalensis
TGGTCCCAGCTACTTGGGAGGCAGAGGCAGGAGACTCGCTTGAGCCCAGGAGTTGGAGGTTGCTGTGAGCTGTAATGCCATGGCACTCTACCCAGGGGGACAGCTTGAGGCTCTGTCTCAAAAAAAAAAAAAAAAAAAAACAAAGTGTCAGGTTTGCGGTTACTGCGGGATAGCCCAGGGAGGGTGTCTAGTGGGCGGTTCAATGTGGGGGTCTAGAACTCCAGAGAAATATTTTGGCTGGAGATTGAGACGTGGAGTCCTGAACATGAAAACAGTCATCAAAGGCACGTGGGCCCATGAGATGGCAAGAAGAGTGGAGTCTAGAGAGTAAGAAAAGGAACAGACATTTTAGAGAAGGACAGAAAGAGGCCTCAGCAGGGGACAAGAGGATCATACTGTTTTATGGAAGCCAGAAAAAGAGCATAGTCAACTAAAGAGGGAGGGGTCAATGCATTGACTGCTGCTGAGATGTCACACAGGGAACTGGCACCCCACAGGTTGTGGGGCAGTGGGGGTGGACGCAGAGGGCCGTGATCAAGGAGTAAAGGCAGGTGAGGAAGCAGAAGGAGGGGAGGGCAGGGGAAGGAGAACTGGGGTCACTGCTGGGTAGACCACAGGAAGGAAAGGTAGCCCCGGGAGGAGGCACCCAAACACACAGCTAAGCAGAGGAAGGGGACCCAGGAAAGAAGTAAAGGACCCTTGGAGAGAGAGAGGCAACAGGAGCCACATCACGAGGGAGAGATCTTCCGGGGCTAGGGCTGAAGGCAGCTGGGTCTGGCAAGCTCTGAAGCAAACCTATGAGCCATCATTGATTATTGATTGTGTGACCTTGAGAAGGACAGTTTGGGTGGAATGGTGGGGACCAGAGCACTGAGCGGTGAGTAGGAGGGATGGAGGCAGGAGAAAAAGCAAAGAGAGGGATGGGGAAGAAAACCAGAGAGCACAGACAGAGCCAGAGAGGACAAAGCAGCTGGGTGGGACTAGGAGAATCACTGGTGGGGAATCAATGGAGTAAAGACCAGGATGACGAGGACACAGGAGGGCCAAGGTCCAGAGCTCAGAGGTTAGCTCAGCCTTGGTCAGGGGGAGGGACCAGGGCCTGACTCAGGGACAAGGGACCAAGGAGTTGGGCTCCATGAGGGCTGGCAGCTCAGACAGGGATGGTGGCTCAGGGACCACTGGGGGCATCTATCAGGGGACAGAGACCAAAGGGTGCTCTCAGCTCAGCAAGAGAGTGAGAAGTGGAGAGCCAACGAGAAAGGATGGACAGTGGGAATACATCTTGAAAGATGACATGTGTTTGGGGGGATGCCTAATAATTCAAAAGGGAAAACTGATGCTGTCATAGAGACATTAGCTGCACACCTCGCAGGTGCCCAGGAGCACCATGAGCTAGGTTGTGGAGGTAGAGCAGAGGCCCACCCAGGGAGGAGGGAAGCAGGGCCACACACAGACTGTAGAGGGGATGCAGAGGACTGACAGAGGACACTCTCTGACCCTGCAGCCTGGAGTAGGCGGGTTGCCACACAGGAGGAATAGCTTGTTGCAAAGGCTCCAAGGCCCTGAACATCTCAGAGGGTTCACAGAATGGAAAAAGGGCTTCAGGTATTCTACTGGGGAGGAAAGGGGACAAGGAAGGGCGTGGTTGGACGAGGATGCAAGGACCAGGGTGCAGGAAGCTCTCTCCGGCTGCTTGCCTGTCATGGGAGGTGGCACTCAGGGAAGGAAGCCTCATAGGGTTGTAAGCCTGACTGAGGCAGCTGGGTGAGCCTGGCGAGGACAGGAGACTCACTGGGGCAGCAGCCTCCTTCCTGACTTCTTCACACACACATACACACAGAGCTTTGCCCTTCCCACCCACCCACCCACCTCACACCCTCCACCCCAAGCACTCTGCTTCCCAGCCCTCTCCACAGAGGCAGCAGGCTATGTCCCCTCGGGTCCTCCTGCTCCCAGCTTCCTCCATCCTTGGGCAATGATGAGGGCTTATTCCAGGTGGTCCAGCCCCTTCCTATTCCCTGAAGAATCACTCTGGCTCACATAGGCCCAGGGGCTTCATTTCTTCCATTTCCCACCTTCCTCATCACCTAATACAGCGATTTTAAACCAAAAATCCAGTGTTTTCACATCCACTCCTAAACTCTACCCCTGGCTCCTCATCACCTCCAGAGTGAAGACCCAGCTCCCTGCCTGGCCTAAAACGCTTTCCAGGCTGATCCCAGCCACCTCATCTCTCAATACCACCCCTAAGCAATATCAAGCTATTTTTGTTTTTCTGGACACATCCCACTATTTCACACTTCTGTGCCTTCAAGCTTGAAGCCTCAGAATTAAAGTCACTTCCTCCAGGAGGTCTTCCCTGATCTCACCTCCTTGCAGAATCTGAATGGAGTATTTCTCCGTGTTTCCATGCCTCCAGTACTTCAATCTGTCATGGCAGATATCACCTTATATTGTTATTATCTGCTCACATGTTTTTTTCTCCCTCTAAAGAGAGCTTTGGAAGGCAGAGTCTGTCATTTCTGAATAGGAGCCTAGAGAAGGCTAAGCCTCCACAAGGGAACAGGGCTCTCCTGGGATGTAAGGTTGAGGATATGGTGAGTGACAGAGGCTCAAGAAGGGGGCTGGTGTGTGGATAGATCTCAGTGAGCATTCATTCACTAAAGGGTAGAGACTGGAGTTGATAGGAAGGAGGCCCAGGGAAGGTCGGGTTAGGGTCAAGGGGAGTGAAGACATTCACCCTGACCCCGAGGAATAATGACCTTGGCTTTGGGGTGGATCCTAGCATTGAAGAAACTAGATTTGGTAAGACGGACTTGAGTGCACTTGGCAGGGCTAGGAGGCCACAGAGTGAGGCCCCAGAAAGGGGCAGGCAAGAGGCTTGTCAGGCAACACGTTGTCCTGGGAGCTGTCTGTTCCTGTGACTTCCTGGGACTCAATGCCATTCCCTGCACATTAGGTAAGCCCTGGACATGTCCTCTGGGGAAGACCCAGGGTTCTTTAACTCAACTGGGAACTTGGTTTAGACTTTGACTGTCTCTCCCCTAGCTCAAAGCAGCCTCTTAACTAGGTTGCTTGCCTCCTGCCACCTCCCCTCACCCTCTACTGCAGTTAGACCCTGTGCACCCCTGATTACCTGATTAAAACCTCCCAGTGGGCTGGGTACAGGGGCTCACACCTGTAATCATCTGGGAGGCCAAGGCTGGAGGATTGCTTGAGCTCAGGAGTTTGAGACCAGCCTGAGCAAAACAAAACCCCATCTCTACTAATTGAAAAATAAGCTGCGGATGGTGGTGGGCACCTGTGGTGCCAGCTACTTGGGAGGCTGAGGCAGGAGGATGGCTTAAGCCTAGGAGTTTGAGGTTGCTGTGAGCTATGACAGCACCATGGCACTCTACCCAGGGTGACAGAGTGAGACTCTGGCTCAAGTCAGGCCAAGTCTGAACTCTCAACCTGGTGAGTACCAAGAGCTTGATGATTTGACCTCTACCAAGAGCCTTCCTTTGGCTCCAGGCAGCTTTTGTTGCTCTATCCTAAGGAGCACTGGGCTTTTTGTTTTAGCAGCAGAACCATTCTTTTCCATAGAAAAAATACCCAAGGTGGGCAGTGCCTGTGGCTCAGTGGGTAGGGCGCCGGCCCCATATACCAAGGGTGGCGGGTTCAAACCCACCCTGGCTGAACTGCAACAAAAAATAGCCGGGTGTTGTGGTGGGCACCTGTGGTCCCAGCTACTCGGGAGGCTGAGGCAAGACAATCACCTAAACCCAGGAGCTGGAGGTTGCTGTGAGCTGTGATGCCACAGCACTCTACTGAAGGCAATAAAGTGAGACTCTGTTTCTACAAAAAAAAAAAAAATCCCCAAGGTATGAAACAGATATAAGCACAGCTTCTCTAGTTAAAATCCTAGGCCACTCTCAAACCCCATCAATAAATCATTTCCCCAGCTACTCCTAGCAGCACCTCACCTCCCAAATAAATACCCCATGCCTCCTCCCAGCTGCTCTGGGCTCGTCCAGGCCCCTGGGCTGACTCCTGTCGCAGCATTCTGGACACTGGTTGAAATGGCCTCACTACCCCCCACTGCCTTGTGGGGTCCTCAGAATTCATTTGTGCAATCCAGGGCAGGCTCTATTGGTTCTCAGGGAACATTTGCTGAATGACCCAAAGAATGAATGGATCTGTGAGGGAAGAGGGAACTTAAGGATGTTCATCAAGGCAGGGGCTAGAAGCTGCAGGGGAGCACGGGGCAGCAAGAAGGGTCAAAACGGGATTACAGCTCCAGAGGAGTCAGGAAGGGGCCCTGGGGGGCAGGGCTAAGGGGGGCCAGGAATTAGAGAGGAGAAAGAGCTCAGGAAGGGGAATGCTCCATGAAAGGGATGGTGAGGGGATGAGGCTTATGGAGGTACAGGGACCCCAGATAGAAAAGGCACCCAAAGAGTTGGGGGTTCATTAGAAGAAGACAGGGCTTAGTGAGGGGAGGTGCAGAGAGAGGAGAAGAGGGGAGGATCAGACAGTGAAAAAGGAGCGGGAAGAGAAGAGAGGAGGAAGGGGCAGTCATGGCCTTGCCAGGGGACTTCACAACTCAAAGCTAACGAGAAGTTCTTTGCTCAACTTCTCCCCGGTCCATGCAGGGAGACCCATCACTCATACCCTGAGACTGGACATTTCTGGATTCAAAACTGGTGTGCAGCTCGGGATCAGAATAATATTAAGTGTTTTCTGATAGCCCTGCTGACCTGCAGTTGAGGGATGTCAGACAAAGTCAACAGCCTTGAGGCTCTGAGGCTCAGATGCACAGCACATCCACCTGTGTCCCAAGTCTGCCCCACGCCTGTTGCCCCTTCTCTCACCCTGCACCCTCTGACACTGTCCAGAGGCCTGACCAGGCACACACAGGTGTCTTGGTCCTCCCCCTTCCCTCCCCTACTTCCCCCAGAGATCCTAGGGCAAAATGGTCTGTGCATTGTTCATGTAACAATGATTTGCATCCTGAAGTCTACACAGAGCTTGACATTTTACAAAGGTTGTTAAAAATGCATATCTATTACCTATGTCAGCCTTAGTATATTCCTATACATTTCAGCTTTGTGATTGTGACTGTTATAATTATTATGTAACAAGTATCACTAAGAATCTCATCCCTCCCCAAGCCTCTGTCCATTCTGGACCCTCACTACATGCCTCTGATTCTCCCCACACCTCACCCCTCTCTTGACTGTCACCATCAAGATTGTCCATTACTCACATCACTTAGTAGCAAAAGCTGGTTCACATGCTGCCAAAGCTGTTAGATGTGGCCTTATGAAAGCAGGAACATCAAAATTGCTGCATTAGATTGGCCGTTGCTAAGACCAGTGACACCAAGCCTCTCTGACACCCACTCTAGTGCTTTTTTTCTTTTCTGTACAACAGACTTGAACTCAGGTCGTATGACCCCCAGCGTGGGTGGGTGTGTGGCTCTGCATGTGTGAGCATAAGTGTGACCACTCGTGCATGTCGCATGAGCGTGAATGGTTGCTTTCACCCTCTCTCTCTCATTTCGGAAATAGAGGAGACTGATTATAAATGGCTAAACAGCATCTGGCCCGTGGAGTCCAAAATACTTGCCACAACCGATGAGAGGGAGGGAAATCAAGGCCTTGCTGCTGATTAAACCTAACCGTCTCTAATTGTTTGTTAAGCCAGGGATTTTCAGCTTCACCAATTCTCTGAGCTTCTCTCCCCAGGCTAAGTTCTGGCCTTGGCTGCTCCCGTGGAAACCCAACAGAACTCTACTGCCTTTCAGCCTTCACTGGTGGGCCTCCAGCTGAAGGAGAAGGGAAACGTGAAGCAAGAGGTACTTGGGCAGTGACTGTGGCTCAGTGAGTAGGGCGCCAGCCCCATATACCGAGGGTGGTGGGTTCAAACCCAGCCCTGGTCAAACTGCAAGAACAACAACAAAAAATAGCCAGGCATTGTGGCAGGCGCCTGTAGTCCCAGCTACTTGGGAGGCTGAGGCAAGACAATCGCCTAAGCCCAGGAGCTGGAGGTTGCTGTGAGTTATGTGACGCCACAGCACTCTACCTAGGGCGATAAAGTGAGACTCTATCTCAAAAAAAAAAAAAAAGAAAGAAAAGAAAGAAAGAGGTACTTGAGCTAGACTTCAGGAAGACCTCTTGCCTATGGGGATGGCATCTCCTGGGACGGGGGTTGTCAAAAGGGGACTCTAGGGTTCCCACCCTCCCCCTAGCATGAGTCTCTCCCATGCTGCTCACATAACATATGGGACCCCATCACTGGAGACAGAAACCAGACTAAGAAGCCCCTAGCCAGGGGGTGGATGCAGGTTACTCTTACCCTCTATTGAACTCTGTTTCTCAAGAAAACTGGGCTCACAGGCTGTAGGAGACCTGGTTCCAATACTGACTGCGTGTGTCTTGAGGCCTATTTCTTCCCCTTTCTTAGCATCTGTACAATGGCAGGACTTAGCTTTTCTTTTTAAACTATGGGACTCCTCTCTTCCAATGACATCACACGTGGAAGCTCATTACTGAAAATAGGGAAAAAGTGAAGCCACTTGGGTTTGAAGGATGGTAGGGCCACAGCCCTGTCCACCTGACTCCCCTAACCCCAGATGCCCCTCCCTGAATCCCATAGTCTCATAACCCTCCCTATTTCCCTGTCCTGGCCCCATGATCCAGGCAGGGGAAGCCTTGTAGCCCACTTCCAAGCTGCAGCATGGAATTCTCAGCCCAGAGGGGTTGAGGGCTGCAGGTCAGCCACCACTAAAAGAAAGGAACCCTGAACTCCTCCGGCGAGAGAGCTCAGCACACTGGGGTGGGGGCCAGGAAAGCATCTCCATGGATACCACACAAAGCTGGTGTTATGTCAAAGGGCATAATCCACAACCTGGATCCTCACAAGAGGGGGGTTAATCTAGAAAGCAGAGTCTACAAAGGGAAAAATAGACAAAGTGAGTAATCTACACAGTGGGTAATCTCAACAAATTAATCCACCAACTGGGTGATGCACAAACAGGGTCATCTACTGAGTAATCTACAAAGCTGTAACAGACAAAGTGGAAATCTGCAAGGGTCATCACAGAATAACCCCCTGAAGGCCCTATCCTCCCTCTGGCCCCCTCCCACTCCCCAGGCCAGCAGCGGCCGCCTGCTCCATTACTCACTCCGCCTCTGCCTCTTCCCCTTGATACCACGGCTGCCGATGCCCAGGTGCGTCCAGCTCAGAACCAGGGCCACCACACACAGCCCAAGCCGCATAGTCACTCTCCAGCTCCAGGCCCCTGGGAGGAGGGGTGGTCTCTGGGAGGGTAGATGGCACAGGGCTCTTGCTAACGCCTCCGGGGCTGGGTCAGCAGCAGGAGGCCCAGGCCTGGGCCATGGCCCAAATCCACCATAATCTCAGCTGGGGACAGAGAGGGCGTGGGGAACCCAGTTCTCCATCGGCTCAAAGGGAGGTCCTCAGAGATAGCCTCCCTCAAAGGCACCTTGGAGTGTCACATGGGAAATCTCTTTGCCACTTCAGCAGGGACTTCTCCAAAAAGCAACCTGTGGGTGGAGTAGAGAGAAGGGTTAATTGTGTGGTACCATGCGCCCCGACCATGCTTCCTATCTTCCCATGCGGTCTCCTACCCAGAAGACTGTGAGAACTCAGAATGTTAGGACAGTTCAAGTGACCCACCTAGCCACATTCTAGAAGGAATCTTCTCCTTTTCTTATCTTGCAGAATTCCCTAACCTGGGACTAGAGCTGACTACCACAAGTAGCCAGAATATGGTGGGCACACAACTAAACTTATGGATCACTGATTATTTCTCAATAATGGGAGCCAGCTGGCCCCACCCCTGACTAATATTGTCCAGCTCTAACTGGAAGTCCTTCTTTAAGTCTACCCTACAGACCTCATGCTGCAGTATTATCATGTCTCTTGAAGAGGAGCTCTCTCTCTGTCCTTCCATGAGTGACCCCTCAGCCTTCTCCTCCCAGTGCTGAGTCACCCATGAGCCTTTCACCTGTCCTGGAGCTAGAGCAGTGGCCCCCGGCAAGCTGGCAGACTCTGCATGGCCCTCTGGGCTTGGCGGGAGAAAAGGAAGTAAGGCTTCCCCCGGCCACAGAAACTCTGACACAGCAGGCCCGGCGGGCCTGGCCTTTGTGAGAGGATAAAAGAGGTAGCAATGCCCGCCCTGGCCAGAGACACAGAGAATGGGGATAATCCCCCAGCCCAGCGAGAGCCAGGTCTCTGGACCCGCTGGCCGGCTGGGGTGATGGGGGCAGGGGAGTTGGTCCCTCCCCTGATGTGTCTGGGAAGTTGGATATCTGAGCCCAACCTAGGAGAATGAAAACTCTGCTTCCCACTCATGGATCACGCACTCATGCTGTGACACTCCCAATATACTGTCACCACAGAGGCCTGCCACACTTCCCTGCACAACCTTCATGCCACACAGGGACGCCAGAAACCAGTGAGTGTTCAGGGCTGCAGCACAGGCATCTCTGTGGATGCATCACCTTCTGTCCTCTGGTTAGATGCCTTTGAACAAGTCACTTAGACTCACTGAACCTCAGTTTCCTCATCTATAAAATGGGGATGAGCTTGTTACTTCACAGGCTTGCTCTGAGAGTCACCTGGGTTTGGGCTTACCAATGAGAAACCTGAGATGCTAGAGTAGAGGTGCCCCCACCCCCACCCTAGCCTTTCCCCTTTAGACTCCTCAGTGCCAGTCCACTCCCTCGCCTCTCAGGGAGGCCCCCGCAGCGCCCACCTGTGTGGGAGATAAATCATTATCCCCTAAGGGAGTTTGGTACCTCCCTCCTTGGCCTCTCCCACTGGCTTTGAAGGCCAGACACACTCAAGTGGTTAAGCTGCCTGTGAGAAGTGTTTACATGAGGCTGATGGATCCCACCTGGTGCTGTGGCCGGAGCCAGCGGAGATGCCCCCAGCTACCCCCAAATGCCCGTCAGCTGCCAACCCCTCCACACCCCTCCAGTACTCCCTGCGTGACCTGTCAAAGCCTTTCCATCTTCCCCAGCCCCCACTACACACTTCTGTCACCCACAGATTGTGGACATACAGCCAAGCTTATCAAACTGGGGTCTTCTTCAAATCTATAGTCTCAGAGGCTGGCTGTATAGTATGATGGTTAAGGGCATAAACTTCTGAGCCAGACTGCCTGGCTTCAAATGTCAGCTTTGCTACTTTGAGTTACCTTGGGTTAGTTGTTCAGCTGGTCTGATTCCTTATCTCCAAGAGGGTTGTCCTTGTTTATAACTTAAATGAGTTAATGCATAAAACTGCTTAGAATGGTGCTGGGCATGTAGTGATAACAATAGTTGTTATATTTTTGTATCAAAGCTTTGTTTTGTGTCTACATTCTAATGGTCATTTAAAAAGCAGTATAGGCAGCGCCTGTGGCTCAGTGAGTAGGGCACTGGCCCCATATACTGAGGGTGGAGGGTTCGAACCCAGCCCCGGCCAAACTGCAACAAAAAAATAGCCAGGCATGGGCAGTGCCTGTGGCTCAGTGAGTAGGGTGCCAGCCCCATATACCGAGGGTGGCGGGTCCAAACCTGGCCCCAGCCAGACTGTAACAAAAAATAGCCAGGTATTGTGGCAGATGCCTGTAGTCCCAGGTACTCTGGAGGCTGAGGCAAGAGAATAGCCTAAGCCCAAGAGCTGGAGGTTGCTGTGAGCTGTGACGCCATGGCACTCTACCAAGGGTGTCAAAAAAGAAAGAAAGAAAAGAAAAAAAAAGCAGTATGAACATTTTCTACAGCATCTAGATAAGAACCTTAATACTGAGCACTACCATACGATTTCCACATTTGCATTTATTTTTAAATTTGATTGCCTTGGCACCAAAGCAATCACTCAAAGTGATAGGATTTGCCTATAATAAGCAGCATTTCTCAACCGAGGGCTGAAGCCCCCTGCCAGATCTGTTCCATGGGTCCTAACACTGGACAAACACTGAAGAAGACTATATTAGACAAACTTGATATTGATCCCAAGTCAGTAAGACTTTGGTCTCACTATGTGATCAGTATTCTTGGAGTTCTTGGGGCAGAAAACGTCTATCCATCTCTGCCCTCCATGCACCTGCCTAGCACAGTGCCTGGCATACCAGGGTTAGTGCTCACCAGACATTAGCTCCCTTTCTCTCCTGCCCTCCACTCTTCTCACACATTCCCCCTCAGTCTTCCCAGGTCCTAGCTTTCAGCCTCACTCCTTGCCACACTCACCCAGTCCTTGCCAGCGAAGATCTTCACTCCCACCTGAATTGCCAGGGAACCACTGTCTCAGCTGGGAAATTGTGAAGAGGATCCAGGTGTGAATTTCACGGGAGCAAATGACACTGGCTTCCCTCACCTCCAGGATAGGAAAAGTTTCAAGCATCAAAAAAAAAAAAAAGGAATATGTATATATATATATATATATATATGAATATGTGTATATATATAGAGGGGGGGGGGAGGGAGAGAGAGAACCAACCCTGCAAAGGATCCAAAAGTTCATCTAGCTCATCCCTGTAATCCTAGCACTCTGGGAGGCTAAAACTGGAGGGTCACTTGAGGGAAAGAGTTTGAGACCAGCACGAGCAAAACCCTATCTCTACTAAAAATAGAAAAATGAGCCAGGTATGGCGGTGGGTGCCTGTAGTTCCAGCTACTCGGGAGGCTGAGGCAGGAAGATCCCTTAAGCCCAGGACTTTGAAGTTGCTATGAGCTGTGACGATCCCACCGCACTGACAAGAGTTGCCTGGGTGACAAACCAGCAAGACTCTATCTCAAAGAAAAGTTCATCTATACTACATACCAAGGGTACAAGAAACAGATATGAGCACTGGATGTGGAGGGGGGTCACAGGGAAGATGACGCCCCATTTATGGGGCACATTTGCTGTGCAACTCTAACTGATGGTCAGTAGGCAGGAATGATGGCTCAGGAGTGCCAGATCTTCTGATGTTTCAGAGGGGAAGTGGACAATTCAGAAACTTATGTGAAATCTGGTCGTGGACTAGGAACCCTGCAGCACCAAGCCCCAGGGGGCCACAGGTCCCCACCTCAGAGGCTCTACATCCCTCCAGCTAGTCCCCTGGCCCCCCACATGCCCACACATTTACAGTCACAGACAAGGCGGACTGGGGATATGAGACAAGCACCTTTTAGGTAGCATGCCTTGTTTTTCTCATAGTTCCTCTAATTCCCTTTGGGCCTTGGACTACATGGCACAGGCAGCTTATTTTCTGAGGTTCATTACCCTACACAGATTGAATGGGAACCGCTGGCAGTGCCTCAGGCATCAGTGGGGGTAAGAAAGGGCATTTCTCCCTGCTAGGGTAAGGGTGAGGGAGTCACATTTACTAGGTGCCTCCCACTACCTGCCTCATGCTAAGTCTTCACTTATTCCTCACAACTGGAGGAGGAAGGTAAAGTCACTCCCATTTTACAGGGGGGAGATACTTGGCCTTGAGAGGAGAAGGGTCTTGGTGGTTACAGACCTAGTTAGTGACCAGCCAGGTGGTCTGATACCCAAGACTGGATGTTGGCAAGGAGTGTAGGGTACAGACCAGCTTGGGGAGTAGACCTGCGGAGCTGGGGAAGGGGCTGGATGGGGGTAGAGGCAGAGCTGGGGCAGGAGACCAAAGAGAGGCCACATGGTCCAGGGAGGGGAAGACACAGCTTGGGGAGGGGGACACAGCCCCAGGGATAGAGCTGAGGCTGGGGACTACATCTTAGCAGAGGTCTGGAATAACTTTCACCTTCTTGCCTCCAACACTATCAGGATAAATTGGTACTTTATCCGGGGCCAGATGCAGACCCCAAAATGTAAACCATCCAGATTTCTCATTAGCCCTCCCTGGGATCCGGTAAAGGCTGGAGAGTTTCTGCCGCCCAGCAGGCTGGCAGGTGGGGGGCAGAAGAATTGAGGGTGTGGGACGGAACTAAGTATGTGCCTGCTGGCCTGCAGAGAGTAGGAGTCCTCCAGAACCAAGCCAGGTGCTGGTGAGGTGCCCCAGCCCCCAAACAGAGCTGCGGAGAGAAGCGCCTTCAAGCCCCTGCATCATTGTCCCAAGCGCGCACATTCTCCTTCCCTACTATCTCCAAGAGGCCCCAGCAGGTGCCCAGGGGGAGGTTGACCTGAAGTCCCTCTGGCTGCACCCCAAGAGCCAAGAGAGCTGTCCGAGTCCAAGAGGCTAGATCCCCCCCAAAACTCCTGTTCCCAAGCACCCGCATTCAAAGCCGTTCCTGCTGTCTGGGAGCTCTGGGCGAACATAGCTCTCCCCAACCAAGCTAAGTTGTGGGTCCCTCAGCACTCAAGCCACCAGCCAAGGAGCCCCACACCTCGCTGCGCACCCAAAACTGTGGCTCTTGCTGCCTGCCACGTCGAACCTGGGTTGTGGTACAGGGGTGGGGGTCGCTAGGGTCCGTGGGGCTGGGGGGAATCCAAGGCCATGAGACTAGGCATCAAGAATTTCTGAATGGGAGGGGGCACAAATAGAGCTGGCAGACAGGGCAGTCAGGACAGTGAATGAGGATGACCACCCGAGGAGAGGGGGCTAGCCGGCGGGCTGGAGGGATGACTTGCCAGAGGGTGGCCAGGAGGTGCCCTGTCTTGCCCACTGCTCACAGCGGCAGGACTCCCCTTTCCTCCTGTTTCCCTCCTACCCCCGCACCCAGCTCCAACCAGCCCCACCGCAGGGCCTGCCGCGCCCCCGCTCCCGGGGAGGGGGCGCTAGGGAGGAGAGCGGGGCAACTAGGAGAAGGGACTCACCTCGGTGCTGCCAGTCGCGGAGGGGCAGGCCCGGGATGGGCGAGGGCGCGGCCCACTCACCCGCCCGCCCCACGACTGTCCTGGGCGCCCCGCTCGCCCCGCGCTCCGCCCGCCCGTTCCCAAGTTGCTCAATCTGCGGACGCCTCACGCCCTCGGGGCCAGCGCCCCACCCGGTGCATCTGTCCTCCGGGAGGCTCGTTGCGGCCCCCGCTTTCTGCCGCACACGGGCTATAACGCCCCGCTCCGGCTGGCCGCGCCCGGCTCTGTGCCCTGCGCTCGGTGCTCTCCGTCGCGCCTCCGTTCGGCCGGAGCTCCCAGCCCGGAGAGGGGCCAGACCTCTGCGAGCACGAGGGAGGGAATCCCCCCCCTTCGCAGTCCCACCCCCGAGCCGGCCCCCCTTCCAGGGATCCGCAAGAAAAAACGGACTGGAGCGCCGGCCCCGGAGTCCGCACGCCCCTGCCCGAAGCTGGCGCGCGGCTATCCGACCAGGGGTCTGGTGGAGAGACAAATCCTCTGGATCCTGGGGCAGACCTTCTACCCTAACCCCCTCTGCCTCCCTTCACCCCGGGGATTCCAGCAGCAGCTTCGCGCATCTTGGGGTCAGAACAGGAATAATCGTGAAATCGCAGCTTTCCCATCAGGAACCCGGAAAGTGACAAGGAATAGGCTAAACCGACCCTTGTGGTCCTGACCACACCTTTCCCTCAAGGGTCAAATCTTCAGTAGTAGTCAAATCTTCGGTCAAATTTTCCCAGTAGAAATACTAAGATGGTGGGCACCCAGTTGAGGACACCTCCACACAGCTAGTACAGGAGAGTGAGGAACATAACAGAATATAACTTAGATCGAAATTCCCATTCCATCACTTACCTGCTGTGTGGCGGTTACTGAGTTACTTAACCTCTCTGGGCCTCAGGGTTGACAGGAAGGATGCCAATGCCTGGTTAACAGCAGGAACTCTAGAAATGTCTGTGGAATGAGTTTCGGAGGGCCACAGACACCTGCAGTGACCCAGAAGATGTTGAAGTCAAGCCTGAAGAAGGGAGGGAACGAGACGCACTTAGGGTGGCAAACAGCTGTTCTGCAGCTTGGCCTTGGGTTAGGAAAGGAAAATGGGCTAAAACTGTAGTTAGCAGGAGTTAAACTAGAGCAGAAAAGATGTACTGATGAGGAGGGTGAATAATCAAGACAGGCTGTGGAATCTCCTTAGCAGAGGAGGAGGGAGCCCTGTCTATTTATTGAGACAAGGGCACAGCATCGTTGACAATGACAAGGGAATGGATGGAATGACCCCTGGAGTGTCCCAATGGCCAGGAAACAGGGATGGTGGATAGCCAGAGAAAGTAGAGCACTTGGGTCCCAAATGCCCAGTGTCTGGGTTCATTCAGCCAGAGCATTGCCAAGTTCGCAGAAGGCAAACAGCCATTTCCTAGTTGGTCCAGGGGCCCCCTTTAGCCCCCTCCCAAGTCCCTCCCATCTCCCCTCTGCCCTGAGCCTTCCCTGCATCTTACCGGCCCTTGGCTCTGCTCCGTGCCTCATCAAACAGCCCCAAATGCTGAAAACTCAATGTTTATTTTATTTTATTTTTTTACACACTTGCATAACTCCCTGACAAGCCACGCCAGGCGTTGGGCTTTGTTTGGTTTTATTTTGTTGCATTTAGGGAAAAAAAAGAGAGAGAGAGAAGAAAAGAAATAACACAAACCACCCAGCCCTACGAGCTGTTTTAGGCCAGGCAGTGGGCTCGGGTTTCCTGCCTGAGGAAAAGTCTGTGGGAGTTAGGCAGCCTTGCTACTAGGCTCAGGAATGAGTGAGGAAGGGAAGAAAGTCACCTGGGTCAGGAAAGATAATGAATTAGAACCATGTGACGATAATGGGTGAATAATAACGAGCATCTCTTGTGCACCCAGTGTGTGCCAAACACTGTTTTGCATATATATTCTGTTACCTAATTTCCCAACCATTTCATTTCTTTTTTTGTTGCTCTTTTTTCCCCCTTTTTCTTATAAATGTGAATCCTGAGCCTTAGAGACATTAATTGCTCAGACATAGGCCCTTTAAGTGGCCAGCCCAGTTCAGATTATGCCAAATGACTTGGAGTCCTCCCCCCCACCGAAAACTCTGTGTTACTCTAAGTTTCATATGCTGTTCATTCTACCTATATATATCTTTTTTCCCTAACCCTTCTTGTATTATCTCTCAAAATGCCAATATGAATTCTACTCAGCCACTTGCAAGTCAGCTTCCAGATCTTATGTCGACCTGTACATCACTCATCATTGGCCTGCTGGCTTCCTTTCCACCGCGCTTATGTTTCTTAGGGGCAAGGATAGTCTGATTTGCCCTTATGATCCCAGCACATTGGACATAATCAATGTTCAGTGAGCTGAACCCCCAAGTGACCAGGACTATACCTTTTGTAGGTCCTGCAAGGCTTACTTAAATGATGTCCCAGGTCACTATACTCACCCCTCAAGATCGTCATTCTCATTAGAAGACCAAAGTCCAGTAAACCCCAGCCAAGGCACTAGCTCCTAGAGTTCCCAAAGTTCTTCATCATTTATGCCACTTTACAAGGCAAGAACAATTTTACCACCTGAGTTGTCACTGTATCATGATGCTTTCAGCTATGAATAATAGAAGACCAACTTAAAATAGCTTAGACAATAGAATGATTTATTACGTCATGTGTCCAGAAAGGCTGACAAATAAATGATCCAGTAGTTCAATAACCCCATGAGCAATCAAATTATTTATTTTTTTTTTGAGATAGAGTTTCAAGTTGTGGCCCTGGGTAGAGTGCTGTGGCGTCACAGCTCACAGCAACCTCAAACTCTTGGGCTTAGGTGATTCTCTTGCCTCAGCCTCCTAAGTAGCTGGAACCACAGGCACTCACCACAACACCCTACTATTGGGTTCAAACCCTCCAGCCTCGGTGTATGTGACTGGCGCCCTACCCACTGAGCTATGGGCACCACCCAACAATCAAATTTTCCTGTATTCTCATTCTGGCTTCCTCAGTGGGTTGGCGGCTGCCTTCATGAGCACAGGATGGCTGCAGCAGCCCCAGGGAATACATCTTCATCTACCATATCCAGTAACAAGTCCAGCTGTCTGTTTTTAATAGTTAATAGGAGAGTACATGTCCGCAGATAAGAGGGATGACGTGACTAAAATTAGTTTAGACCAGTAGAATTTACCTGAATTACTTGAGGGAGGGTATTCACAGACAAAAGCAGACTTTATCAGCACTGAAGAGGGAGAACTGACTTGTTATTGTCCCTTTATCACAGACTCCCTGGGCAAACCTGTTCTCTATGAGCCTATCATTCTCTCAGATCCTATCATTCTCTCTTTGATGTGAGAGCATGGACATTGGAATTACCCTTGAGTTTGAAGCCCATCTCTACTGCTGACTAGTTTAATGTCCTTGGACAAGTCACTTCACCTCCATGAGCTTCAATTTCTTCATCAGTAAAATAGGTAAAGTAACAATATCTAACCCACCACTGTTCATAGGGGGATCACTTAAGATGATGCATTTAAAAAGCTTAGCATAGGCTTGGCGCCTATAGCACAGTGGTTGTGGCGCCAGCCACATACACCAAGGCTGATGGGTTTGAACCTGGCCAGCTAAATAACGATGGCAACTGCAATAAAAAATAGCTGGTCATTGTGGTGGGCGCCTGTAGTCCCAGCTAGTTGGGAGGCTGAGGCAAGAGAATTACTTAAGTCCAAGGGTTTGAGGTTGCTGTGATGCCATGGCACTTTACCAAGGGCAACATCATGAGACTCTGTCTGAAAAAATAATAATAATAAAGAGCTTAGCATAGTATTAGGAATATACATAGTAAGTACTTAGTAAATGCTGGCTCATTATTGGTTATAATTTTGTCATTGCATTCATTAAATACAAACTGAGTACTATTGTGCACCAGGCCCCCACCCGCGAAGGGAGAACATAGAGATGAATGTCACACTGTCTGTCTTCCTAAGGAGCTCCTGGTCTCAAGAGGAAGGCAGACTCAGAAGTCTGGTGAGACCAGGTGAAGAAGGTGGAGTGACTCTTTGAGAGAGTCCTAGAAGGTTTCTCCAAGGAGGAAATGCTTGAAAGATCGACTGGCATTTTCCAGGCACATGAGATGAAAAGTCATTCCAGGCAGCAGGAAGGGCATATGCAAAGGGCCAAAGGCCTGATCCACAGTGGTGGCCTTAGAGCTGTAAGTAGTTCTGTTTTGTAGGGATTTAGGGTGAGAGAGGTAGAGAGATGGGGAAGAGGGCGGGGTGGGAGGGTTGTCCTTCCAAAAGGACCTTACAGTACCAGGCTGATGAGTAGGAGCTTTACCTTGAGGGTGATGAGCAGCCCCTGAGAGGAGGGTGAGAGGCAGCATCGGAATTGTGCTTTAGGAGTGTCCGGAAGCCTTTGTGAAGGCTGAATTTCAGGGGGTAAGACTGGAGGGGGTGGGAGCCCTAGTGATAAATGACAAGGCAGATCATTCCCAAGAGCACCGCTCTGCTCATCCCTGTTTCTCTCTCCCTACCTCTATGAAAGGCCTGCTAAGTCCTCTGGAAGCCCAGCACCAGCACAAACACACCACCTACGGAGCTCTGGTCCACCTACGGAGCTCTGGCTCCTCTAACACGCGCCAGGAACACAATCCCCTTTGCCCAGCAAAATCTGGAAAAACCACTCGTTGTCCCACTTGAATGTTCTTCTTAGCAAAGTATCACAGGAATGGAAGAAAAAGTATCCAATGTACACAGCCCTTCTATGAAACTAATATATAGCTCTCAAATGAAAGATATAACTTAATTCTAGCCCAAGAATATGGGGAGGAAGTGAGGAAGGGAAGAAGGGTGGCTGGGCGGTGGGAGGGTGACATGAAAGATCACCTATATATCTGTCTAACAAGGGTACAAGTGAACTTTTCTAGAACTAGAACAGAAATGTTTTGACACAGTGACTAAGCAAATGACATGAAATCTATGTGAACCAGCTTGATGAAAGTATTTCAAATTGTATATGAAAACACTACACTGTACCCCATGTTTGCATTAATGTATACAGCCATCATTTAATAAAAATATAAAAATAAATAAAAAAAGAAAGAGACATGAGACCCAGAATAGAATTTTCAAAGGCGGAAGCTCAAGGGACCACTATCTGTTCATGGGCTCTGGGTCTGGCCCCAATCTTTGTTACACTCAGCTTTTATTGAAATCTCTCTGCCCAGGTGATAAGCTGAGGGAGGGAACAAAGACACCAGTAGTTTCCCTGAGTGACATATCAGCTTCTATTGTTATTATCATTAACTTTAAGGACTTTAGGAGTTCAGGAGTATCTGAAACTTGAGCCTTGTATGGGCTAAGCTGCCTGTTTGAAGTCACACACACAGATTCCCAGGGAGGTGTTAAGCTCAGCTAGTTTACTGTGGAGTAAAACACAACTGGTGTTAATCTCCTCTGAGGAATCGGTGGGAGATCGCCATTTTCCTCTCATCACCAGCACAGAGGATTTTCCTCTCCAATTAGGAATGTTAAACTTTCCTGCCCATATCTCAGGTCTCAAGCTCTTTTTTTCCCTTGGTCTTCGCTCAACCAAATGCAAATCTCCACAATGGATACCTGCTTTGTCTGTTTAATGGGCAGAAAATGACCTAGAAGATGTATCTATTCTAGGTCTTGTCATAATCTGTTTTATGATCATTACCTTCCTCATAGTAGTCACAGACTCAGCAGGGTATTGTTGTAAGCTGTATCCCCAATAAGCCAGAGTTTCGGGAAAGGGCAGAAACTTGTTTAGATAAGAAATTTAGCAATGGCTAGCTTAAAGGTAAACTAGTTGACATTTTTTTTTGTTTTGTCTTTTCAGCTTACTTTTTAATTTTCCCTTTTTCTGGGGGTGCCTTCCCCTGCCAAGAATGGGGTCTTAAGTCCCCATTCTGCCTGAAGACATAGAGCAGTATCTATAGAAGAACATGGAGCTAAGAGTTTTACCTGTTTTTAAGATTAGAGACATTTATGCACTTTTAATAATAATGAGAAGGAGCCTCTATATACTCTGTGTGTGTGCCTGTGTGCACATGCGCATGTGTGTGCACACACAAGAAAGAGGTTGAAGTCATAGTAAGGTAAGTAATGAAAAAAAAAACTTAAAGTAAGAGAGCATGCGATCCACAGCATAGGTGAAAATATTTATGTGGTAATGTAAAGAGAAAAGACATTTTGTTCACTTGAAGAGTAGACAAAATAAAATTAGTAGCTGGAGACCTAGGAAATGTTGATGATAAAAAGCCAAGAAAGGTTACATACTGATGGCATTTTTGTAGTGAGATTAGTTGCAGGATTATTCACTTAATTGTTAAGGAGAGAAAGACAGGTTTGCTGAAAATGGAGATACTATGAAATCAAATGCTACAGATAATACAATAAAGAAATATGTAGGGGAATACAGATATCCAGGCAGCATAGTAGGCACAGGTGAGACTGGAAAATATGTATGTGATGACAAAGAAAGAGAAAGGCTCAATTTAAAATGAGCTAACTATTTATACTCAAATTGACAAATGAAGAACAAAACAAGCTACCATTATCATCCAAACATAAGGCATCTCTATGCTTGTATTTTCACAGTAAAATATTTTTACACAGTGTTCTCCCAATTTGTGAAGCATGATGTCTACTTATATAAAAAGCTTCTTCGTTAAAACAAAAACACTTTAATACTCCTAATACCTTTACTTGAGGCCTGCATGCTTACCTCCAAGACAGTAAGAAAAAAAGAATGAATGACAGAACAGGAGGCAGAGTAAGTAAGAAAAATACATAAACATACTTTTTGATCCCAGGTCCTGCCATGACCCTCAGCATGGGGATAAGGTCTTCAGCATAGCGGCACATTGGACCAGTGCACAGAAAATGTTCCTGAACTCCACCAGTCATGGGAAATTGGCCTTTGTTGGGAACCACACCTTAAAGGTAAGATAATCAAGTTAGCTGCCAGAAATGAGACATGATACCTATATGTTCTCTTTCATCATGATGTGTACTTTACCTTAAATATATTTCTTCTGTTTAAAATTTGTAAAAAGCCTTCTCATTTTTTTATTGTAATGTCTTTCACAATTATACAAGCATTTAAAAAACAATGAATCTCTGCTGCTGGGATTGCAAACTAATGCAATCTCTATGGAAAAACTTACGGAGAAACCTCAAAGAGCTGAAAGTAGACTGTCCATTTGATTCCACAATCCCATTACTAGGTATTTACCCAGAAGAAAAAAAAAATCATTTTATCACAAGGACATTTGCACTAGAATGTTTATTATAGCTCAAGTTTCAATTGCCAAGACATGTGAGCAACCCAAGTGACCATCAACACATGAATGAATTAATAAGCTGTGGCATATATATACCATTGAATACTATTCATCCATAAAAAGGTGGGGACTTTACATCTTTTATGTTTACCTGGATAGAGTTGGAACACATCCTTCTTGGTAAAGTATCTCAAGAATGGAATAAAAAGTATCCAATGTACTCAAGACTATTATGGAACCAATATATAAGCATTGACACACTCGTATGAATGATAAAACACAAATATAGTCTATCAAGGGGGAGGGGAGAGGAGAAGATGAAGGGGAGGGGTAGGGTCATTGGGGAATAGGAGGGCAATTAGTAGTAGAAGGGAGGGAATTTGGTGGGATCTCAATATGCACAATACAAGGGTATATTTCAAAAACTAAAGGTAAACTTTAAATGTCTTACCACCAAAAAAACAATGGTGGCAATATTAATCAGTTTGATTTAAGCATTCCACATTGTATATTAAATCATCACATTGTACCCCATAAATGCATACAGTTATGATTTTAAATACATATTAATTTAAAAATAAAGACAGAACAATTGCATTTAGAATTATGAGACTTCATGAAGCATTCAAATGTACAAAATATAGGTATCCCTGAAGGGAAATAAGAACAATCAAAAGGAAAAGAAGACCTACTGTAATATATCATAAATGAAAATTTACCAAGAATCACCAAAAGTTCTAACACACTACTTTTAGAGGGATATCAAATGGAGGTTGATCTCAACACAACAGAGCATCTCCAAGAGACATTGTAATAAACTTGGCCAAGGTCAAAACGAAAAATGAAATATTATAAGCAGGCAGGAGTAAGCACTAATTAACTTATGGAGGCAGATGCAACAGGGTGACAGTGGGCTTTTCAGCTGAAATTTTTCAAGCCAGAAAAGAGTGGACATCTACCATAAACCTTCTTAAACAAAATAATGTTCATCTCAGGATACTGTATCCTGCTAAACTAAGCTTCAGATTGGATGGAGAAATTAAATTTTCACTGACATGGAGACATTGAGAAAATTTTACACAATCCAAGCTCTGTAGGAAATACACAAACCCATTCTTCACACTGACTATAACAATGGAATGCCACCAAAATAAACACCCAGAAACTAAAAAACAAAACCTAGCTTCCACAATGAAGCAATGAAGAAAACAAAGCAACAAACGTCCACAAAATAAGATGACTACAACTCCACCATACTTATCAATTCTTTCAATAAATGTTAATAGCTTGAATTCCACACTGAAGAGGAACAGGCTGGCTGACCACATGAAAAATCAGAGGCCATCTGTATTTACCTCCAGGAAACATACCTAACCTTGAAGAACAAAGAATACTCAGGGTGAAGGGTTGAAAACAATATGTCAGGCAAATAGAAATAAAAATAAAGAAGGGGTCACAATTTTACTTTTTGATACAAGTAGATTCAAAGAAACAAAAGCAAAGAAATACAAAGATGGTTGTTACATATTAGTCAAGGGAAGAATGCAAGAGGACATTTCAATTGTAAATATTTATCCACCCAACCTAAATCCTCCCAGATTTATGAAATAAATCCTAACTGATCTGAATAATATGAGATTTTACAATGTGATAATAACTTGGGACTTTAACACTCCGCTGACAAAACTGGACAGATCCTCTAAACAGCAACTAAACAAAGAAGGAACTTAAATGTGACCCTATAACAATTGGACTTAATACACATAAAGAGAATACACCATCCCAAAGCTAATGAATATACATTATCATCGTCAGCCCACAAATCACACTCTAAAATTAATCATATTCTAGGACACAAATAAAACATCAATAAAATTAAAATAACTGAAATACTACCTTGTATCATCTCAAACCACAGGCACTAAAGGTGGGATTCAACTCCAGCAAAAAGTTTCATCTCTACCAAAGGCATGGCTATTAAACAACTTCATGCTGAATGACTGAAAGTACATTAGTGCTATTACATGAATATTATAGCAGTAGGGGTAACCATAATTTTAAAAGGTCATAAACAGACTTTCAGTGGAATTATCTTGATATGTTCATCTCAGGATACTGTATCCTGCTAAACTAAGCTTCAGATTAGATGGAGAAATTAAATTTTCACTGACATGGAGACATTGAGAAATTTTTACACAAAATTGATATGTGATGGCTTCATGTATGTATACATATGTCAAACTTATCAAATTTCAAACTTTATAGTATTTCAATTATACTTTAAGCAGTTAAAAATTAAATCTAATATGTAACTGTGACATCATAGTTATATATTAAAAATGAAGAATGTAGGCCAGCATAGTAGTGGTTTATGCCTGTAATCCTAGCACTCTAGGAGATTTAGGCAGAAGGATCATTTGAGCTCAGGAGTTCAAGACCAGCTTAAGTAGGAGTGACACCCCATCTATACTAAAAATAGAAAAATTAGCCAGGCTTCTTGGAAAGCACCTGTATTTCTAGGCATTCAGGAGGCTGACACAGGAGGATTGTTGAACAGAGGAGTATGGTTTCTGTGACCTATGCTCAAGCCATGGCACTCAAGCCCGGGGCAACAGAGTGAGACTCTGTCTCAAAAATGAATAATGTAGTATAATAAGGAAGTCTTGGGTGCAAAACTTAAATGCTTTTGAATTTTTGTTATTTTAGTTAACACATACTAGTTTGAACGGCATGAAAGATATTCATTATTCTTTAATACAATAAAATATGTTTTCTGTATTATGAATTCTTATGTACGTTAAAGTACAGTGAAAGAGGAAATTTCTTTTTGTCTCTTAACAATTTTTAATTAAATCATAACTGTGTACATTAATGAATTTATGGGGTACAATGTGCTGATTTTATATATAATTTGGAATGCTTACACAAAACTGGTTAGCATAATTTTCAACTCACTTAATTAAGTATTGTGTTAAGACATTAATTCTATACTGTTAATAGATTTCACATGCACCCTTTGAATATGCACCATAGCTTAGGCAGCACTGATTACCCTCCATCCATCTGGTTTCCCCACTCCGCTCCCTCCACCCTTTTCTTCCCTCCTTCATTCTGGGCTATAGTTGTGTTTTATCTTTTATATGAATGTATGGGTGATTATATATTGGTAGCATAATAGTTTTGAGTACATTGGATACTTTTTCTTCAAATCGTGAGATACCTTACTAAGAATATGTTCCAGCTTCATCCATGTGAACATAAAAGAGGTAAAGTCTCCATTTTTGATAGCTGCATAATATTCCATGGTATATAACTACCACAGTTCATTAATCCATTTGTCTTCCAATGGGCACATGGGCTTCTTCCATGACTTGGCAATTATTAATTGGGCTGCAATAAATATTCTGGTGCAAATATCTTTGTTGTAAAATGATTTTTGGCCTTCTTCATATATACCTAGTAGAGGAATCACAGGATTAAATGGCAGGTCTACTTTTAGTTCTCTAAGTGTTCTTCAAACTTCTTTCCAAAAGGAACATATTGGCTTGCATTACCACCAACACTTCAGAAGTGTTCCCTGTTTTCCACCTACACATCAACATCTGTAGTTTTGGGATTTTGTGATGTGAACTATTCTTACTAGAGTTAGATGATATCTCAAAGTGGTTTTAATTTGCATTTCTCTGATGATTGAAGATGATGAGCATTTTTTTCATGTGTCTGTAGGCCATGTCCCTCTCTTCTTCAGAGAAGCTTCTGTTCATTTCTCTTGCCCATAATGAAATGGGATCACTTGTTCTTTTCCTATAAGATTAAGTTCTTTGTGGATTCTAGTTATCAAACCTTTGTCAGAAAAATAACCTGCAAATATATTCTCCCATGCTGAGGGTTGTCTACTTGCTTTAATTATTGTGTCATTGGTTGTGCAGAGCTTTTTTTTTTTGTAATTTTTTTAATTAAATGATAGCTGCATACATCAATACAAACATGGGGTACAGTGTAGTGTTTTCACACACATTCTGGAATATTTTCATCAAGCTGGTTCACATAAATTTCATGTCATTTGCATAGTCATTGTGTCAAAACATTTACATTCTAGTTCTAGAAAAGTTCATTTGTACCCTTGTTAGACAGAAATATAGGTGATCTTTCCGGTTACCCTCCCACCACCCAGCCACCCTTCTCCCCTCCCCTTCC
>CAUYTI010028495.1:0-12418 GCA_963575145.1 Galago senegalensis
TGGTCCCAGCTACTTGGGAGGCAGAGGCAGGAGACTCGCTTGAGCCCAGGAGTTGGAGGTTGCTGTGAGCTGTAATGCCACGGCACTCTACCCTGGGGGACAGCTTGAGGCTCTGTCTCAGGAAAAAAAAAAAAAAAAAAGAATAACATACAACATCCTATCACATGAAAAGATGCTTAATGTCATCGGCCATTAGGGAAATGCGAATCAAAGCCCCAATGAGATAGCATATCATATTTATTATGATGACTATAATAAAAAAGGAAAATAGCAAGTACTGGCCAGGATGTGGAGAAACTGGAACTCTTGTACTTTGCTAGTAAGAATGTAAAACAGGCTTGGTGCCTGTGGCTCAAGTGGCTAAGGTGCCAGCCACATACAACTAAGGTGGCGGGTTTGAATCCAGCCAGGGCCCACCAAAACAACAATGATGGCTGCAACCAAAAAAAAAAAAAGCCAGGCATTGTCACGGGTGCCTGTGGTCCCAGCTACTTGGGAGGCTGAGGCAGGAGACTCGCTTGAGCCCAGGAGTTGGAGGTTGCTGTGAGCTGTGATGCCACAGTACTTTACCCAGGGGGATAGCTTGAGGCTCTGTCTCAAAAAAAAAAAAAGAATGTAAAATGGGGGCAGCACCTGTGGCTCAGTGAGTAGAGTGCTGGTCCCATATACCAAGGGTGGTGGGTTTGAACCTGGGCCTAGCCAAACTGCAACAAAAAAATAGCCAGGCATTGTGGTCCTGGCTACTTGGGAGGCTGAAGCAAGAGAATCATCTAAACCCAAGAGCTGGAGGTTGCTGTGAGCTGTGATGCCATAGCACTCTACCGAGGGTGACAAAATGGCTCCAAAAAAAAAAAAAATAGTATAGCTGCTGTGGAAAACAGTTCCAGTTCAGCATTTCCTCAAAAATGTAAACACAGAATTACCATATGACCCAGAAATTCTACATCTAGATAGACATCCAACAGAAATGAAAGCAGGACTTAAACAGATACTTGTATATCAATGTTCACAGCAGCATTATTCACAATAGTTTGGAGCTGGCAACAAGCCAAGTGTCCACTAACAGATAAATGGATAAACAAAATGTGGCATATACACAGAATGGAATACCAGTCAACCATAAAAAGGATTAAAGCTCTTATACATGTTGCACATGAATAGATCTAGAAAACATTATGCTAAGTGAAACAAGCCACACACAAAGAACAAATACCGTATGATTCCACTTGCATGAAACACTTAAAATAGACTAACTCATAGAGATGGAAAGTAGATTAGAGGCTGCTGCCAAAGGCTTGGAGAGAGTATCATGGGAGTTATGGGCTAACAGGTACAGAGTTTCTGTTTGGGGTGACAAAAATGTTTGGAAATAATGATGGTGGCACATAATCAATGCCATTTAACTGTATGCTTAATGGCAAATTTTATGTTATTTACATTTTATCATAATTAAAATATTTAAAATATTTAACAGAAAAAAATAATCCTTAAACATTCTTCTTTAAATGTCCGGTAGAATTCACCAGTGAATATTTTGAGCATTTGAGAATATTTAAAACATTTAAACATATTTATATAAGCCCCTTTGATGCAAGAAAAAAGCACCTGTGCAAGTTTTCTTTTTCTTTTTTTTTTTTTTTTGAGACAGAGCTTCAAGCTGTCCCCCTGGGTAAAGTGCCGTGGCATTACAGCTCACAGCAACCTCCAACTCCTGGGTTCAAGTGAGTCTCCTGCCCCCGCCTCCCAAGTAGCCAGGACCACAGGCGCCCGCCACAATGCCTGGCTATTTTTTGGTTGCAGCTGTCATTGTTGTTTGGTGGGTCGGGGCTGGATTCGAACCCACCACCTTAGGTGTATGTGGCTGGCGCCTTAGCCGGTTGAGCCACAGGCGCCGAGCCTGAAAGTTTTCTTAACCCTATAAAAAATCTGAATATCAAGACTCTAGATCCAACTATCAATTTTTAAGAAATAAGACAGAGAAACATATTCAGATTACAGAGAGAAACTCAGTTACAATGTGGGAGAGTTTACAGAGCAAGTAATGTGGTTATTTTAACAAACACATTTCAGTGAAAAGAAAAAATAGACGATGAACCTATAGATTAAAAATCTTGAAAAGATTGAAAAATCAATCACTTTCAATATGAGGCACTTATTTGGATCCCAATTCAAATAAACTGAAAAAAAGAAGTGTTCAAGGACATTTATGGGCCAATGGGAAATCTGAATGCTAAGTGGTTATTTGATGATATTATAAAATTATTAATTTTTAAGGTATAATAATGATACAGTGATTGTAATTAAAATAGTCCTTTTATTTTGAAGATAGATACTGAAATATTTCTAGACGAAATGATACAATATCTGTGTCCAAGTAACACGGGAGAATGGGTAAAAGTCTAGATGAAAGAAGACTCGTCAAAAGTCTATACCTGATGGAAACTGGTTAATGGGTAACATGGGTGCATTGACCATGTGCTCTGGTGCTTTGATGTCCAGGGTGAGAAAGACCCCACATGTCAAATCATCAGAACAGATCTGTCATATGCAAATCAACCAATTAAGAGGTTCTTTATGGGGGCTTCATACTTTGAGACACTATTGTCCTAAACATACCAGGGCTAGGTATTAGACAGTTAGGGATTAGAGACAGCCTATGCCCCAGAGCCTGCTAAAATTATTCAAACTATCCATCCTAAACCTTCTCACTCTGCCTCATCCATTCATTCCTGCAGAAACAATAAAGGTTCTTGCCTATGATTTCCCCTCATTGCTTCTGCCTTCTGATCTACCCTGGAGCTTCTACAAGTGCCCCCTGATACCCAACACCCCCTGCCATGGCATAGCTGCTCCTTTCTCTTGGGATCTGTGAGTGTAACAACTATTTTTTTAATGGCTTGTCATCTTCTGATTGGTAGGCCTTGCTATACCTAAATAATAATAAAACCTATATTTTAAAATAAGAATTCATTGTGGCATTCAGTTGACTTTTGTATGTTTGAAAGTTTTCACAGTAAAAATGTAATCCCACTCTTAGTTGACATCATTGCTCTTATGGGTTCAACTGTATCCCCCCCAAATCCACATGTTGGAGTCCTAACCTCCAGTACCTCAATATGTGAGTATAACTGGACATAAGGTCTTTAAAGAGGTGATTAAATTAAAATGAGGCCATTAGGGTGAGTCCTAATCCAATTTGACTTATATCCTTTTCTTTTTTTTAGAGTGCAGTGGTGTCACAGCTTATAGCGACCTCA
Organism: Galago senegalensis; assembly: GCA_963575145.1. NCBI lineage: Eukaryota > Metazoa > Chordata > Mammalia > Primates > Galagidae > Galago > Galago senegalensis. The sequence continues at coordinate 3,258 of CAUYTI010028495.1, forward strand.
AACTCTAAGGCTTAAGCGATTCTCCTGCCTCAGCCTCCCAAGTAGCTGGGACTACAGGTGCCTGCCACAATGCCTGGTTATTTTGTTGTTGTTGTAATTGTTGTTTGGCGGGCCCAGGCTGGGTTCAAACCTGCTAGCTCCAGTGTGTGTGGCCGGCGCCCTAACCACTGAGCTAAGGTCACTTAGCCAGGATAAGAATTTTTTAAAAAGAAAATAAAAATGATATTGGCACCTAAAATTATTAGCATCATTTAAAAATGTTATCAAATATTTTGTTCAAATTTCTCCCATGGTCTCAAAAATTATTTATATTTGGTTTGCTCAGTTAGGATTCTTCATATATTTTTGAATGTAATAAACATACTATTAAAGATGAGGGTTAAGCTTGGCTCCTGTAGCTCAGCAGCTAGGGAGCCAACCACATACACCGGAGCTGGCGGGTTCAAATCCAGTCCGGGCCCGCCAAACAACAATGATAACTACAATTGAAAAAGAGCTGGGCGTTTTGGTGGGTACCTATAGTCCCAGCTACTTGGGAGGCTGAGACAAGAAAATAGCTTAAGCCCAAGAGTTGGAGGTTCCTATGAGCTGTTATGCCACGGCACTCTACCCAGGGTGACATAATGAGACTCTGTCTCACAAAAAAAACAAAAAAAATAAAAACGATAAAGATGAGGTTAATAAATCTCCTTTTTAAATTCTTCCTAGTCCTCTTTCCCTATTCTTTCTTTTCCTAGAGGAAACTATGGTCATTAATTTCCTCATATATATCTTTCTAATCCAGAGTAGAACCCTTAGTATGCATATATAACCAACAAACAGTTTGGCTTTAGGTGTTTTAAGAAATATGTATAAATGCTCTTATATATACTTGCTGTCTTGTGATTTTTTTTTGGCCGGGGCTGGGTTTGAACCTGCCACCTCCAGCAGGCATATGGGGCCAGAACCCTACTCCTTTGAGCCACAGGCACTGCCCCTTGGTTTTTTCTTTAATGTGGCTGGCACCATACCCACTGAGTTATGGGCGCTGCCCTTCAAAGTCATTTTTAAAATGACTATTGTGTCATTAGTTTTCTACCAATTTATACTTTTTTTTTTAGTTTTCTCTCTTATTGTTCGTCAGTATTGCTATAGGTTTTTCTATTGAGTGGGTCTTTTCAAAGAACTTTAGGTTTTGCTTTTCTCTGTTTTTGTCTTATATTTCACTAATGTCTGTTGTAAATTTTATTATATTTTATTGAATCTAAGATGCTGCTAATTGTAAAACACACTATTATTTTATGTGTCACTAAGAAAAAAATACAGTGCCAATTAAATCATGATATACTGTTCATTTTTAAATATGTATCTTCATTTCAGAAATATTAAAATGAACAAAATTGGGTAGTTAGAATTGGTGACATTCAGAATTTCCTTTCATATATTTTATTTGAGTTTACTTCTTTTCCCCAAGTTCTTTTAACTGATTGAGACTGTTTGGTGGATAGTGTCATTAACATCTTCTGTAGAAGATCCTTAGTGATTTTCTATCTAGTTTCTCCTTTCTTTTGAAAGAGGAATGTTGAAGCCTTCAACTTAAACTGTGCATTTGCCACTTCTCTTTTCAGTTCTATCAATTTTGTCTTATGTATTTGAAAGCTTTATTGTTAAGGGCCTATACAGTTAGGACTGTTATATCTTCTTAAGAATTGCATTCCTTTTGATTCCTTGTTTTGAAATCTGTTTTTCTGATATGAGTACAGCCATTCCAGTTATCCTTTGCATGGTATATATTTTTCCATCTTTTTACACTGTATTTGTATATTTAAAGTGTTTTTTTTTTGAGACAGAGCCTCAAGCTATTGCCCTGGGTAGAGTGGTATGGCATCATAGCTCACAGCAACCTCCAACTCCTGGGCTTAAGTGATTCTCTTGCCTCAGCCTCCCAAGCAGCTGAGACTACAGGTGCCCGCCACAATGCCTGGCTATTTTTTGGTTGTAGTTGTCACTGTTTGGCAGGCCCAGGCCGGATTCAAACACACCTGCTCAGGTGTATGTGGCCGGTGCCTTAGCTGCTTGAGCTACAGGCACCACCCTAAAGTGGGTTTCTTTTAGAAGGTATATGGTTAGATCTTAATTTTTTCTCCAATATGATAATCTCCGCTTTTTTATTGGGGTATTTATACTATTTATTTTAATACACAGGCATACCTTCTTTCATTGCATTTTGCTTTATTTCACTTTGTAGACAGTGCAGTTTTTCCAGAACTGAAGGTCTGTGGCAACCCTGTGCTTAAGCAAGTCTGTCAGCACCATTTTGCCAACAGCATGTGCTCACTTTGTATCTGTGTCACATATTGGTAATTCTCATATTTCAAACATTTTCATTATTATCATATATGCTATGGTGACTTGTGATAAGTGATCTTTGATGCCATAACTGTAATTGTTTTGGGTGCCACAAACTGTGCCCATGTAAGACAGCAAATTTAACCAATAAATGTGTGTGTTCTAACTGCTCCACCTACTGGCCATTGCTCTCTTCTCTTTTTGGGCCTTCCTATTCTCTGAGACAAAATAATATTGAAATTAGGTTGATTAGTAACCTAGAATAGTCTCTAAGTATTCACATGAAAGGAAGAATTTTGTGTCTTTGGCTTTAAATGAAAAGCTAGAAATTATTTTGCTTAGTGAGGATGGTATGTTGAAAGCCGAGATACACTGAAATCTTCTACTGAATGCAAAGGAAAAGCTTGGAATTAAAAGTGCTATTCAGTGAAGAGAAGGATGATAAGATAGTGAAACAGCCTTACTGCTGATACAAAGAAAGTTTTAGTGATCTAAATATGTTAAACCAGCCACAAAATTCCTTTAAGTCAAAGTCTAATCCAGAGCAAGACTCTATCACTCTTCAATTCTATGAAGGTTGAGAGAAGTGAAGAAGCTGCAGAAAAACAAACAAACTTTGAAGCTAACAGAAGCTGGCTCATGAATTTTAAGGAAAGATGCTATCTCCATAACACAAAAGTACAAGGTGAATCAGCAAGTGCTGATGTAGAAGCTGCTGCAAGTTATCCAGAAGATCTACTTAAGACCACTAATGAAGGTGGCTGCACAAAATCACAGATTTTCAATGGAGACAAAACAGACTTCTATTGAAAGAAGAGGCCATCTGGGGCTCTTAAAGCTAGAGAAATCAATGCCTGGCATCAAAACTTCAAAGAACAGGCTGACTCTCTTATTAGAGAAAGATGTAGCTGGTGACTTTCAGTTGGGGACAATCTTCACTTACCAGTCTATGCTTTAGAAATGGAGCAAAGCTCAGATGACAATCTATCTGTATACAGCATGATTTACTAAGTATTTTATTTATTTATTATTTTTTGAGACAGAGTCTCACTATGTCGCCCTCAGTAGGGTGCTGTGGTGTCACAGCTCACAGCAACCTAAAACTCTTAGGTTTAAGTGATTCTTCTGCCTCAGCCTCCCAAGCAGCTGGGACTACAGGTGTCTGCCACAAAGCCCAGCTATTTTTTTTTGTTTTTGTTGCAGTTGCCATTGTTGTTTTAGATGGCCTGGGCTGGGTTTGAACCCTCCAGGCTTGGCATATGTGGCTGGCACTGTAACCACTGTGCTACAGGTGCTGAGTCTATTTCTTTATTTATGATTAATATATTATTTTTTTTGAGATAGGGTCTTGCTCTGTTGCTCAGGGTGGAGTGCAGTGGTGCTACCATAGCTCACAACAACCTCTAACTCCTAGGCTCTAATGATCCTACTGCTTTAGCTTCCCAAAGAGCTAGGACTACAGGTGTGTGCCACCACACCCAGCTGATTTTTGAAAATTTTTTTGTAGAGACAACCGTTGCCCAGGCTGGTCTTGAACTCCTGGCCTCAAGCGATCCTCCTACTCAGCCTTCCAAAGTGCTGACAGGCATTGAGTCACCATGCCAAGCCTTTACTGAATATTTTAAACCCAGTGTTTAGATCTACTTCTCAGAGAAAAGATCCTTTTCAAAATATTACTGCTCATTAACAATGTGCCTAGTCACCTAAGAGCTCTGATAAAAATGTATAAGGAGATTAATGTTGATTTCATGCCTGCTAACACAATAGCCATTCTGCAGCCAATGGATCAAGCAGTAATTGTGATTTTCAAGTCTTACTATTTAAGAAATACATTTCATAAGGTTATAGCTGCCACAGACAGTGATTCTTCTGATAGACCTGGGCAAAGTAAACTGAAAACCTCCTGGAAAGGAGGTTGTTAGAGGTTTCAATGCCATTTGAGACATTTGTGGTAAAGCTAAAATCTAAATGGTTAAAAATGAGAAAATATATTTTACCCACATATTTATTATTTCTGATACTTTTTCCTTTATTTATTTAGATACAAATTTCCTTCAGGTGTTATAAGTTTTCTGCCCAAAAAAACCTCCTTAATATTTCTCATTGTGTATAGCTAGTGTTAATGAATCCCTTCAGGTTTTTTTTTTGTCTTTATTGTTAAAAATGGCATTTACTGTGTATATAATTCTAGGTTTACAGGTTTTTTTTTTCTTTCATTGTCTTTTTAGATTATGTATTTTCTTTCTTTTTTTTTATTTAATGTTAACTATGTACATTAATGCACTTCTGGGGTACAGTATGGGGTTTTCACATGCATTCTGAAATACTTCCATCGAACTGGTCAACACAGCCTTCATGTCATTTTCTCAGTTATTGCTTTAAAACGTTCACATTCTACTCTTAGAAAGATTCACCTGTACCCCTATGAGACAAACCTCAGAAGTGATCCCTCCAAACCCCCTCCCTCCTCCCATTCCCCCCTCCCTTCTCCCTCCCCCCCCCAGATTATGTATTTTCTGAAGAGAAATCTGCTAGTACGGTTGTATTTGTTCCTCTGTAAGTAATATGTCTTTTTTTCTTTTCCCTTTGGCTTCTTTTAAGATTACAGTGTGTATAATGTATTTAATGATTTTTATGTCTTTCATTATTTAAGAGAGGAGTACACTATGCTGGTTAACACGTGTCAGCTGCTCCTTTAAAATCTACCAGGTTATTTGCTTTTTTTTAATTTTTTTAATTTTAGAGACAGAGTCTCTCATTTTGTCACCCTCGGTAACTCACAGCAACCTCTAGCTCTTGGGCTTAGGTGATTCTCTGGCCTTAGCCTCCCAAGTAGCTGGGACTACAAGGCTCCGGCCTCAATGCACAACTATTTATTTTTGTTGCAGTTTTGGCCAGGGTGGGTTTGAACCCGCCACCCTTGGTCTATGGGCCTGGCGCCCTACTCACTAAGCCATAGGTGCTACCCAGGTTATTTACCTTTTTAAGGTCATTATTGTTAGATGCATATACATTCATGAATATTATTATCATCTAGTGGAATGACCCATTTGTCATTCTAAATATTCTTTTTTTTTTTTTTGAGACGGAGCCTCAAGCTATCCCCCTGGGTAGAGTACCATGGCATCACAGCTCACAGCAACCTCCAACTCCTGGGCTCAAGCAAGTCTCCTGCCTCAGCCTCCCAAGTAGCTGGGACTATAGGCACCCACCACAGTGCCCGGCCATTTTTTGGTTGCAGCCATCATTGTTGTTTGGCGGGCCGGGCTGGGGATTCGAACCCGCCACCTTAGGTGTATGTGGCTGGCGCCTTAGCCGATTGAGCCACAGGCGCCGAGCCCATTCTAAATATTCTATATTGTCCCTCTGTTTCTTTACTTATAGTGTTTAGCTTAAAGTCCATTTTATCTCATACGACTATTGCTATATTGACGTTCTGTTAGTTAACATACGTCAGGTGTGTATTTTGCCATTCCTTTATTTTGAACCTTTGTGTAAAGTATGTCTTTCTCTTATTAAATTTTTTTTTGAGACAAGTTCTTCCTATGTATCCCAGGATGTAGTGCTGCAGCTATTTACAGGCCCAACCATACCTTCAAACTCCCAAGCTCAAGTGATCCTTGCCTCTGCTTCCTAAGTAGTTGGGGCTACAGATGCTAGCTATACTGCTCCTGTCTTAAATGTGTCTCTTATATGCAGGATGTACTGGATTATTTTTCAATCATACTTTTTCTTTTTCTTTCTACTGCCATGACTAAACTTTCATAATTCCCCCATTTTTCTGTGCTGCTTCAGAAGTTATATATTCTATCCTATTTTTTGAGCATGCTCTTAAATTTTTAACTCATATGCTTATTACATTTCAAAACCTGAGTTAAAAATACCTCTTTAAATATTGCTTCTTTTTATTAGGTACAAATTAGACCTTATCATTCTATTTGCCAGGTCTCTGAATTTCTCTTTTACCTTCTCAAACTCTTTACCACTCTCTGGTGTGATTTTCTCCGTATCTATCTCCAAATACATGAATTCTTTCTCCATCTACATATGTCTACTCTCTCTCTCTCTCTCTCTCTCTTTTTTGGAGACAGTCTTTCACTTTTTTGCCCTGGGTACAGTACTGTGGCATCACAGCTCACAGCAACTTCAAACACTTGGGCTCAAGTGATTGTCTTGTCTCAGCCTCCCAAGTAGCTGCGACCACAGGCACCTGCCACAATGCCTGGCTATTTTTTTTTTTTCAGACAGAGCCTCAAGCTATCACCCTGGGTAGAGTGCAGTGGCATCACAGCTCACAGCAACCTCCAACTCCTGGGCTCAAGCAAGTCTCCTGCCTCTGCCTCCCAAGTAGCTGGGACCACAGGAGCCTGCCACAACACCCGGCCATTTTTTGGTTGCAGCCGTCATTGTTGTTCGGTGGACCTGGGCTGGATTCAAACCCAACACCTTAGGTGTATGTGGCTGGTGCCTTAGCCACTTGAGCCACAGGTGCCGAGCCTAGGAGGCTATTCTTAAATTTCTTTATTTCTCTAGCATAATGCTCAAATCAATTTTACATTCTAATTTTAGTTAGGAACTAAATAATAAACTTATAGCTAAACAAACGTTTTCTCCAAAACAGTATGGAATAGGAAGGAAAAAATGAGATTGATTGCAAATAATCATTCTCCATGGGATAAACAAAATATGTTTGAAAATCTCAGCATGGTGTCTGGTACATGAATGTTCAATAAATGGCTGGTACTATAATTGGGGGAAGTACCATGTTATTTTCTGTACATAAAACAGAGGGGATAATCAGATGCTTATAAAGTTCTTTATAAAGTTTAATCTGAAAGTTGACAAACTGAAGAACAGAAATTTGATTGCTTTCTTGCATATTCAGCAGAGAATCACAAAACTTGGAAACAATTGTTTTCTTCCTTCATTTTTAGAATTTAGAATCCAGGTAAGATTCATTCTCTGAGAAATGCTGTTTTTATTTTAAATTATGCTTATGTGGGGAAAATGATCTTTATGAGTCCCAAGATTACATTTTTTTTTCTGAAACCATCTGAAGTGTGCACTAAACCTTTTGGACAATGTATTCAGCCTTATTCATATAATAATTTGTTTAGAATATGATTAAGGGAAATGAATACAAACTTATTATTAGGTAACCCACAAAAATCTAATACGTAAGGTTAGTACAGGCTGACATTATTTTTTTAAAAAAAGATCAAAAACTTGTAGAATGGAATTGTTCAAAATGCCCCGATTTCATATCCTGCAGCAATCAACAAAAATTGTATTAACATGCTTTAAGAGGGGTCATTGAGATATCAAATTTAATATATAGTATGGAATACAATGACATACTTTCCTTGTAGGTGGAAAATGAAAAAAAAAAAAAAAGACAACACCAAAAGCAAGAAAGAGATAAAATGTAGAAGTCTAGTCCAGAGAGATGATCCTGTCAAAGAACTTATTTAAACCAAATCATTCTAAGGACACCCTACTGGAATAAAATTGTGTTATGAAATCAGTTCAGAAATGAACCCAAAGTTCAAAACAATCAACACAATAGCAAAGAAAGCATATACAACTTACTTTTAAGATTTACTTATAATTATCATCAATTAAAATTAAACAGGCTACTTAATTTTCTGTTAAATAAAAATAGTACATTTTAAGGGCTGTACTGCTACTGAAGAAACAAATTGATTAAGAATAAGTTTGCTTATTATTGCTTTCACTTTGGGGATGATACCAAATTGATCAGTATTTTTGACAGTGACATAAGCTAATATAAACATAAACCAGCAGTAAAACAACTAGCCATATATCAACCAATAGCACTATGTTATTATATACAAGCACATATTACTATATGCAAATACTAATCTGAATATAATATTTTATAAAGTATTCATAAGTAATAAACAGTAACATACATTGAAAGATGCTTGGCCTGAACAGTCTATTTCCTTTTGCTTGTAGAAAAGCTTCTGGCGGAGTCACAATAACTCTATAAAGGATTAAAAAAAAGAAGATAATAGTTACAAAAACAGACTCAAATGAAAAAAAAAGCTTAATTGGTTCTATTCAGAATTTATTCTGATTCAATAAATTTAGAAAATATGCATGTTAAGTTCTTTAAAATAATGCATTAAAATACACATAATTGTTAAACTATCCATACATAATATAATCAAATCTTACAATAGACTTATATTTTCGGCTCGGTGCCTATAGCTTAACGGGCTAAGGCGCCAGCCACGTACACCTAAGGTGGTGGGTTTGAATCCCCAGCCCGGACCCGCCAAACAACAATGATGGCTGCAACCAAAAAATAGCCGGGCGTTGTGGTGGGCGCCTGTGGTCCCAGTTACTTGGGAGGCGGAGCCAAGAGACTCGCTTGAGCCCAGGATTTGGAGGTTGCTATGAGCTGTAATGCCACGGCACTCTACCCAGGGGGACAGCTTGAGGCTCTGTCTCAAAAAAAAAAAAAATAGACTTATATTTTCTTTTAAGGAGTATTCCATAGATTTGAGCATTTCAATTTATTAAATATCAACTAAGGATAGAAATATTTTCATTCTATATGATAGAAACTTAAAAACTAATGCAATGGCCCAGTCTCCATGTTTTCTTTTTTTTTTTTGGAGACAGAGCCTCAAGCTCTCCCCCTGGGTAGAGTGCCGTGGCATTACAGCTCACAGCAACCTCCAACTCCTGGGCTCAAGCGAGTCTCTTGCCTCAGCCTCCCAAGTAGCTGGGACCACAGGCACCTGCCACAACGCCCGGCTATTTTTTGGTTGCAGCCGTCATTGTTGTTTGGCGGGTCCGGGCTG
>CAUYTI010028497.1:0-20760 GCA_963575145.1 Galago senegalensis
GTTCCCCCTTTTTTTTTTTTTTTTTTTTTTTTTTTTTGAGACAGAGCCTCAAGCTGCCCCCTGGGTAGAGTGCTGTGGCCTCACAGCTCACAGCAACCTCCAACTCCTGGGCTCAAGTGAGTCTCCTGCCTCCGCCTCCCAAGTAGCTGGGACCACAGGTGCCCACCACAACACCCAGCTATTTTTTGGTTGCAGCCATCATTGTTGTTTGGCGGGTCCAGGCTGGATGCGAACCCACCACCTTAGGGATATGTGGCTGGTGCCTTAGCTGCTTGAGCCACAGGCACTGAGCCTGCTTCCCTTTTACTTTTATGTCACATTGACAGCTTCTTTCCCCAGATCTCACAAACCAACTTCTACTAGCTTGCAACTTTTCTTCTACAGCTTCCTCAGTTCTCTCAGCCTTCAGAAAATTAAAAAGAGCTACGAACTTGTTCTGGATTAGACTTTGGCTCAGGGGCAGGTTGTACCAGGTTTAAATTTCTATCCAGACTACTAAAATTTCCTCCACATCACGCTTTCTTATCACTCACGTGCTCACTGGAGTAGCACTTTTAATTCCTCTAAGAACTTTTCCTTTGCAGTCACAACTTGGCCCACTTGTTCGAGCCTCGTTTTAAGCCTATCTCAGCCTTCAACATGCCTTCCTCACTCAGCTCAATCATGTCTATAGTTTAAAGTGAGAGGCATGAGACTCTTGCTTTTACTTCACCACTTACAGGTGATTGTAGCATTATTAATTGGCCTACTTTCAATATTATTATGCCTTAGAGTTTAGAAAGGCCTGAGGAGAGGGAGAGGAAGCAGGAGAGTGGGGGGGGGCCTGGTTGGTGGAACAATGAGAACACACACAACCATTATTGATTCATTCATTATCTTATTTGAGCACGGTTTAGGGAAGCCCAAAACAATTACAATGGTAACATCAAAGATCACCAATCACAGATCGCCATCACAGATAGAATGAAAGAGTTTAACATGTGAGAAGTTCCAAAATGTGATAGGAGAACACCAGGTGAGCACATGCCTGGGGAAACTGACCCTGGTAGACTTGATGAAGGCAGGGTTCCCACCAACCTTCAAAATGCGTTCTCTGCCAAGCGTAATATGAAGAGGACTAAACTGGAACTCCTACCCAACTGATTATGTAAGTGATGACATGCTGGTTTTACATGTATTTGGGGAAAATGTGATCAAAATACCAAATCATGGAGTGTGAACTCTATGAAACCGGGGACTTTATCTTTTATTCTTTGCCTCAGTGCCACTCCCCAAGGCCAAAGACATTGCTTCACATATGTGATTTATTAAATTTCTTTAATTCGTGGACTATATTTTTTTTTTAAATAGCACAGCTATAGCTTGTGGCCTGACTTTGTCATTTTTCACAAATATTACCATAAGGAAATTACTTAATTAACTTCTCTAAACTCTGGTTTTTCTACTATAGAGTAAGGACAGTTATATCTACCATAGTAAGAAAATAAATGATTAAGCTTCGGAAAACTTTTAAAATTGAACACAAACTACATGATACTACCGTATACATATAAAATCTTAAATCTATCTTCCCGTAGTCAAGGAACATTCCAGAGTCTAGAAAGAATTTCTTAAAAGAAAGGTATCATGGTGGTAGAATCGGAACCAAGAACCAGTAAATGAAGTTAAATGAGGGGGGGGAAGTTGATAATATTTCTTAAAAACAATTTCAAAGGAGTCACGTGATTATTATACCTTAATCAGAGATAAGAACACACTAGGAATAGGGAAGGGGATATAAATAATCTTCTCAACAGAGAATAAAAATTAAAAAGTATCTTGTTTTTCCAGAAAGGCAGAGAGAAATATTGCTCTCAGGAAGATAATGCAAAAGGGACCCTAAGCTAAGATGGCTGTGAGTCACAGTGGCAGTCATTTTAAAACTGTCTGTCCATGACATTTCTATTTAATATTCAAGAAAAAAAAAAGAATGGTCTCTATATAGAAAGACTTTCCAAGCCAAATTAATCATTCAGGATAGAAAACCCCAACTTCAAAATGACTATTTGTATGATTAGGAACACAGGCTTACAGCCAAACTCAGTACTCCCGTGATCTTTTCTGGGGTACCTTGTGATTTCCTATAGTTCATTTTCAATGAAGGATATGTATTTTAAAAAGAAAAAAGATCTAGAGACGAGAGACTGAGCAAGAAAGCCCTTGTAAGGTGTTTTACAATCTCTCTCCTGCTGTGAGCAGGGGAGCTAACACAGCAGCGCACAGTGCACGGGCTTCATGTAGCATCTCGGAACTTTGGTGATACAATGGAGAAGACAGACCACAGCAAAGTATCTGAAACACTTCCCAGGGAAGCCGACAAAATCTAGTCATCTGAGCCAACCAAAGCCCTCTCTAAGTAAATCATTCCATAAAATCTTGACATAGCTCAGTGCTTTTCGGTAACGTAGTTCATCCTCTAAAACACATGTCACTTCCCATTGTTTATCATTTTCAAAAGGAAATTTAATGTTGCACCCAAGTGTTAGACAAAGGTCTGAGTGCTCATGTTTCATACACATCGCCTACATCCTGCAGCCCTAACCCATCTCCAACTAGTCAAGAAACAATAAGCCCTGTACAACAGACATATAGATTTCCAGGAAAACTTTTTTTAGATAAAACATTCAGGGGCAGACACTATCTAAGTAACAAGGCTATTAAAGTTATATTTATAGGGTGATCAGTTACTTAACTGCTAGCTGAATAAAACTTATACGAGGGTATGAAAGTACATGGAAATTTTAATTATAATTTACGCCTTTTTTAACTACTCCACAAATCAGAATCATAAAAGTTGCAAAATTCATCAAAAAGAATGGTATGATTATGACAGACAAAAATCAATAAAAAAAAAAAAATCAACTTCAAGTCTCCAATCCAGAACCCCAGTCACTTCGGCAGGATCATTGTCTGGGCTGACCCTGAATCATTCGCACTTCACCTGGAGAATGGCAATGAGTGTCATTCAGCATTCTTCCCTTTTCATTCTTGTCTATTGTCATTTCCACTATAATATGTTATCACAACCCGGTCATTGTTTCAGTAACTTCATTGACTAGTGGTTTGGGGAAGCTTGGCATAACTCAGTTTGAAAAAGAATAAGGTGTGTACTATAATGAAACTGGTCAAAATCATTGAAATAAGATAAAATTTTTCCTTCCATTTTACACAGCGATCCTATATTCTACTTCCCTGCAATTCCTGACCATTATACCTAGCAGGGAAAGTAAGAGCCAGCATGAGGGTCTGATAAAAAAGAGAAATTAACTCTAAAGATTTCTCTTTTTGAACATCCTTTATAATGAACTACTCTGAAATAGATATACATAGATATACACACTCGCATTCCCATCGATGTGTGTTTATATATATTGTATCACCTATGACATATATGATGTATGGAGAATATGTACAGTATATAACATTCACACACACGCACAGAGAGAGAGAATTCCCATATCCACGTTCTTATCATTGTCCACGTCAATTTTATCTTCTACAGATCTTTGAATCCCTTCATTTCCTTCCAGACCCCGCACCAACCTGAAACAAGTGACCACTGTCTCTTTCCTGGGAATTTCTTGCTAGAACTACCCTGCTCTAACCTAACCACCCTGTGCCAAAGCCAATCAATTCTCAAAAAAGTAGCTGAAGTGTTCTTTTAAAATGCCAAGCTATAACCTAATTATAGCCCCAAAAGGAGGGGAAAGGGGAGAGGGAGGGAACGGGAGAGGGGAAGTTGGAGGGAGGGAGAGTAATTGGTGGGACCACACCTGCCGTGCATCTTACAAGGGTACATGTGGAATGTACTAGGTGTAGAATATAAATGTCTTAACACAATAACTGAGAAAATGCCATGAAGGCTATGTTGACCAGTTTGATGACAACATTTCAAATTGTATGTAAAACTAGCACACTGTGCCCATGATTGCATTAATGTACACAGCTATGATTTAATAAAAAAATAAAATATAATAAATAAAATGCTAAGCTGGAAGTCTGATTAAGTCACCTACTTGCTTCACTTCAGAACTTTCAATGACTTCCCACTGTTCTTAGGATAAAGATCAATTACTACATGGTCTCCAAGGACCTGTGTGATCTGCTTCCAGCCCCTTCTCCCCATTTATCCCATAACATTGGCTCCATCTCACTATTCTCCTGCTCCTATTTCCCTTGGCACAGACACACCTCCTCACCTATCTGCTTACCCAGCTTGCGTATCTCAGTTAAGCGTCTTCTTCAGGAAGCCTTTCCTGACACCCCAACTACTTAAAATCTCAAGTCCTGCATTACAGGCTCTGCCCACTCCATCAGAGTGCTTCTCACAATTAAGCATGCTTAGTAAGGAATTAATATTGTCTTTCCTTCTAGACTGCCAGCTACCAGAGAGCAAGGGAGGGCCTGGCTTCCCTCATCATTACGTCTCCAGGGGTGGGCAATGAAATCTAGAAGGTAGGAAATGTTCTTCTTCACTAAACTTTTCTTTCCTTTTCTGTTTTTTTCTTTTAGAGACAAGGTCTCACTCTATCATCCAAGTGGAATTAAAATCATAGGACACCACAGCCTTCAACTCCTGGGTTCAAGAGATGCAATCTTCTTGCCTCAGCCTCCCACATAGCTAAGATTATAGGTACATGACACAAGACCTGGCTTTTTATCGTTTTTGGACAGATAGGGTAGCTCAGACTGGTCTCTAACTCCTGACATCAAGTGATCCTACCACCTCAGTCTCCCAAAATGTTGGTTATTGGTATGAACCATCCATCTAGCCCTGAATACTTTTTGAATGAAAGAACGAATTAATTCAGGTTACCCAATCTCACACCTTAATCTATCAATCTAACACCGAATCTTACTCTAAGATTTTGTTGACAATTAAGAATAACCAGGTTCTACCCTAAAATAAACAAAAATTGTGCTCTCAGGTACTAAATCTCCCCAAATATAAAAATAATATTTTAAGGTTTGGTTAAGGATATTTAACATCTTACCTTTTTTTCCATTTTGAAGAAAAACATCAATGCTTGACACAAACATGACTCAACGCCTGGTGCTAATGTTTTTAATTTTGAAGAGGAATAAGTATCTACTTAATATTCATTTTCTGTCTTGCTTCTGCTCCTCAACTTCAATATTTATTTTTAAGTAGCCAAACACCAAGAGAATGAAAGGGGCCACCTTGCCCTACATGCTCAAATTTAAAAAATTATATTGAGGTGTGGCATAGCTCTGAGATGTAAGTTCATTAAATATGCCACACACCTGAATTTTTAAAAAATGAGTCTAACATTAAAAAGGAATTGTGTGTCTTTATGTTTTTATTCTTCTATAAACTCCAGGTAGGATCAAGAATATAAGATTGTTGGTATTTTTAATTCCTACCTTTATTTCCCCTCCCCTTGTGGGACTGCACACTAGTAAGCACGTAAATACAGACCTTTTAAAGCATTTATAGAGAACACTGAGTTTATTACAGATGATGTTAAATTAATCTGATTATCAGGACAGGTGTTAACCCAAAGATATGATTTCTGCATCAAAAAAAATTATTTTCCTAGTATAAACCCCGTCTATTTCTTGAGTGAAACTTGGCCTGCTCCTCACTATTTTCTTTCACCTCTGTCTAGCGATGGCTCTCTCCGCACCATCACACAAGGCTCTCCGTACTCATTATCTCTTACAGAGGCAATGGCTAGGCTACTGCTTTTTTAATTTTTTTCCTATTTGGCAAATTCAGAAGACGCTCTTTAAAAAACATCTGTTTTCTCTTACAGAAAATATACAGAAATGCTAAGCCTTCCTAGAGACGAATGCAGAAATCTATGACACATAGTTGACACTGTCACTCACATCCAGCGATGCCCGAGCTGTTACCGAAGCTTCAGGAGCATTTTGCATCATTGTAAAGGCACATCTCTGTTGCCGCCTTCATTTCTGTCTCTAGCCTATCATTTTTTTTTCTTTGCCTAGAATATTCTAACTTGCTTTTTGTCCAATTTTCTCTTTAGTTAAATAATTGGAACATTTTTTTTTTTGAAAAGGGGAAAAGTAGTCAAGAGGAAGCCTCATGAATTGAAGACTTTCCTTGTTCTAAACACACACACCTCTTCTGAAAGAAATATAAAATTTACATTCTTAAATACATTTTAAAAAGAAGTGGAATAGTCTTTGGCAGTGATAGACATAAAAATGAATGCAAGGATTTCTGGCAAAGTACAGGCGGCAAAGAACACACTTGAAGCAAGTCACGTGTAATATACTCCATACCATGATCCAGGGGGGAAGATTCTGAAGTCCTGTCCGTGTCTAATAAAGTCAGACCCACAACGTGAAGAGTTTTTTCTTTCTTTTCAAATAAAGCAGCAATGGGCTGGATGCAGTGGCTTGTGCCTATGATCTTAACACTTTAGGAGCTAAGACAAGACAACGTCTTAAAAACAGAAGTTCAAGACCAGCCAGAGCAACATAGTGAGACCCCCCTACCACCTCTAACAAAAAATGGAAAAATTAACCAGGTTTGGGGGACACGCCTGTCATCCCAGCTGCTGAGGCAGAAGGACTGTTTGAGCCCAGGAGTTTGAAGTTCAGTGAGATACCATGATGGCACTTCTCTCCACACAACACAGCAAGACTTTATCTCAAAAAAAAATAAAAAATAAAAATATATATATAGCACTGTGTGGATGGTGGGAATTAGGTGGGATGGGGTGGGATAGGCAGGGTATGGCTTTGTGGGCTGTCTCACAATTTCATAAGTAATATAAAAAGCATTCATAGCTACACCATAGAGGGTTTCCATTATATTAATATATATTGAATGCTAGAGTTTTCAAAAACTGTGCTTTTCCAAGGCTTTGCAATGAAAAGTTCCTTCTCATTACTTTTTGTTTATATGAAAGAGGCTCTTATCATCCCAAAGGCCCATTATTCTACAAAGGAAACCAAATTGTTCTTTCTTAAACTCGGCATTGATATTTCAGGTATTGAGATTATTTTATGTCCTTCGTCATAGGGGTAACCAGCTAATTCCCATACAAGGGAGTAAATGTCCCGAGACTGGAAGTTTCTAATACAAAGCACCAATAGACTGGGAGGTGCTCCCAGGATTTTGCTGTGAGCCCCAGGAAACACTCCACAGAGGACCATCCAGTGGAGAATTTGTCCACCAGCACTCCAGCTCCTGCTCCGCACTCTGTGGGCTCAGGCAATCTTACCAGCTCCCATGGCCAACTAATAAGCCTACAAGGCAGAGTTACATGCCGCCTGCTTTACAGTGTTAGGTGGGGGAACATTTCCCAGGCAGATACAGCGTCCCTTCCCATAACACAGTCAGGCAACAGAGATGCAACCACTTCTCATGAAGTGTGTTCAAATATACCAACTTTCAGAGCTCTAACAACCTATACGTTTTATGTTCTACTCCCAGGAACTTCTCTTCTCTACCCCCAGACCATTTTATGTCCTTTGTGTGTAAAAGGTTTTAGGTCCCCATCCAGAAGTTGAGCCAAAGACTCTGGCCCTTTTGTCACTACTGACCTTGATTAATCTGCCCAACTATTACCCAGGCAACGTCAGATTGGATTTCTCTGCCTTCCAACTTTTTAAATTCCTCTAAACTGGGAGAAATACAGCAAACTGGTCTAGGGCCCTTCAGTGCTAGGGGACCAGCAGGGGCTCCCTTTGGTCCCCCCCAGGTGTTGATAGTGTTGTTAAGATCTGTGTTTGGACCTCATTGATTTCCATTTTATCCCTTCCATTTTTTAATAACTAGAGATTTTCATCCTGCTAGGACAAGTCCCATGAAACTCTCCCCTTTCTTTTTTTTCTTAGTTTCAACCCCATCAGTTTTTCTTTTTTTAATTTTTTTTTTCTTTAAAGACCATTTAAAAATTACCTGGCTAGGAGAAAGCCCTTGACTCTCCCCGATATGCTTCCCTTTCCTCTTGTTTTTATTAGCACCTGTAAGACTCCACAGGGGAATCTGAGCAGCCAACGCGATAAGGCCTCTCTGGCTATCCTTTGATTTTGTAGGAGTAAATTCACATGGGGACCTGTGTAGAAGGCACCCCCTTATCTATGGTATTTACCATAGCCTGGGCAATGGGCATATTGAATGGGTGACTATCCCGGCCATCAGATGCCAGTCTCACAGGGTTTGCACGGGAAGCATATCACCACTTCCCTGGGGCCACCCACTCGGCGTTTATAACTGGAGTGGACAGTCCCACTTCTCTGGGCAAACAGCCCTTACTGTGGCTTTTATCCATTCCACCAGGCTCCCTGGTGTGGATTTTGAGTCTTCCACATTTGGATGTCACAGACAGATCACTGTGATGTCCTAGTTATTTATTTATTTAATCAATTTTCACTGGATGCAATTCTGTGTGACAAGCATTTTTTTTAGCCCTGGGATATAATAGTGAACAAAGCGGACCGGCCGTGCATGGGATCTCCAGTGGGCAGAGGGGCTGCAGGTGCTCACAACAGCCCTAGGCCTTGAGTGTCAGAGTACACCTTTAAAAAATGACAAAACCACACTGAATGAATTGGGACGGTATCATCAGTGGCATTAGTGCTATGTCACTAAGCTTTACTGAGAAGTTGAAGCCACTTACCTATTTTCCACTCACAGTCTTAGTGTGGAATGGAAAAAGTGCTAACATTTCAGATATTTATTGGGGTGTACAGGAAACCTCGTGAAATGAGGAACTGGGAGAGAAGAAGCTGAGAGAACAGGTTTCCCACAAACACTTCCTGCTCTGACTTGTTTCAGACAGACTGAAAATGTTACAGGAACAGCTTTCTTATTATATTCTTTTCAGTCTCCTAGACTGGAATTAGCTGGCTGAGGACCACTAGAAAAGTCTCAAGCCTTTTTCAAACCTCGAGTAAAAGGAGAGTTTGGTTCAAAGCATTTTTAAAAACATTCTACCCATATATATGTAAGAACGTTTCTGCATAACACTTTGTGCATATTTCAGACGCTGTCTTAATTCACAGTCTCCAAAAATACGGGTAAGTCAAATCAAATGTCAAATTCTAACACCTGTTACAACTAAACAAGCTTCACAAAAGCTTCCCTCGCTTCCCTGGTCATGCTGATGGCGAGAGTCAGCCCAGTGTGAGAGCTAATGACACGTTTTAGAGAGCAATCTATTCTAGAAGAAAATCCTCCCAGATACCCCTGAGGAGTCAGAATTTTCAACAGGTAATAAAGTTCAATCCTGGCTGTATTAATTTTTTTGCAGTATCTCTGAAGACTTTTGTTTAGGAAAATCTCAAGAAAGACAAAATGAGTTTAACCAGTTCAGAATTAAGAAAACACGACCATATCCTAATTCAAGATCACATCCATGACTCCACAGACTTTAGAATCAGGCTAAATTTCCTACAGAGTCCGTAACCAGAGCAAATTCCTGAAAAGCACCTTGAAATGATTGACAATTACAGTACATTTTTACCATTCCTAGAAGGCATCAGCAAAGCCTGTAGGCCTCGGTACTCACTGTCATACACTGCTTATCCCTCATCTCCCTCAAGCCTTAACCCATAACCCTGTCCATCAGGTCTCCTTAACTTACAGCACCCCATTTCCTTGATCAGAAGCCTCATTCCTGACTCATTCCTCCTGCGCTGACATCCTGTTTGTGCCTAACTACACAATCTTTATCCCCACCCACTAACCATCATTTACATCTTCTCCTCTCTAACTCCCACCACAAAGTTCACATATGAGTAAGTCAGGCTTTCCAGCCAACTGTCAGAAGACAGAGACAAAAATCATGATGGAGGCAATAGTGAGGTGACAAGAATTCTATCTTTACTTTACAATGGTTGGTTCTGAGAGGATTCAAGGGATGTATTCTAAGTGAGATCTAGAATTCTGCTTCTCTATTAAAGTAAGACTTTGGCACTTTTAGACTTGACATGTGCGATTTTTAAATTTTGTGCATACCCTAAAGGTATATGCCAATTTCTTTCCTTTTTTTTATTTCTTGATATAGAGTCTTAGTCTGTTTTCTAGGCTAGAGTACTATGGCATTATCATAGCTGACTACAACCTCAAGCTTCTGGGCTCAAGCGCTCCTTCTGTCTTAGCCTCCCAAGTAGCTGGGACTACAGGTGCAGGCCACTGTGCCCAGCCAACTTTTCTATATTTTGTAGAAATAGAGTCTTGTTCTTGCTCAAGCTGGTCTTGAACTCTCAGCCTCCAGTCATCCCCCTGCCTCAACTTCCCAAACTGCTAGGATTGCAGGCATGAGTCATTGTACCTTGCCAGCCAGTCTTTTTTTTTTTAAGTAACTTTATAATAGAGAAACACTGCACACACTACATCAGCCAGACAATCAAGGTTAATATCCACAATAACTCAGATTGACAATATGCACCCTTAATAAGCTGTGACAAGACAGGAACTTCCCTCCCCTTATCTTCCTCTCAAAAACATAACTCCAGCTTAATCACGAGGAAAGCATCAAGACAAATCCCAAATGGGGGGCATTCTACTAAATACCCAGCCAGGGCTCCTCAAAGCTGTCAAAGGTAACCAAAAAAGGAAAATCTGAGTAATTCACAGCCAGAAGGAACCTCAGGAGACATGGACATGATGGCCAAACTTAGTATCACACACAGCACCCTGGAATGGAAAAAGGTCAGGGGAGAAAAATTAGTGAAGTCTGAGTAAAGTATGGAGTTCAGTTGATAGTAATATACCAAGGTTGGTTTCTCAGTTATGACAAAGGTACCCTGGTAAGGAAAGGTGTTAACAATCGGGAAACTAAGAGGTTGGTACATGGAAATGCCCTATGGCATCTTTGTAACTGTTCTGTAAATCCCAAACCATTCTAAAACAGAAATCTTTTTAATCAATACACAATATTCTGATTGTAGAAATGAATATATTAGGAACCCTTACAACTGAAATCTTCTTTCCCTTGGGAACTGTGTAATAATATTAGTGATAAAAATAATTGTCATTAACTGAGCACTTACCAAGTGCCAGCAGCATGCTCAGCACAATACATATTATTAACTCATTTCACCCACGTATCAGTCCTGTGACTTACATACTAATATCAGCCATTGCTATATCTGAGGAATCTGAGACTAAGGGAAGAATATCAGAGATTGGGGGCTGAGTCAAACAAAGAAGTCTCCCCATATGACGTTTCTCAGACTGGACATCCATACTCAAATATTAGAGGGATTATTTCCCAGAGAGGGTGTGGTTAGACTATAATCAGATAAACTATTCCTGACAGGGAAAGTAGGAGGAGGAGAATATAATCAAATTTCTTACCCTAAGCTTTGGGCAGATCACAACTACATAACAGAAGAACACTATAGAATGTCTGAACGGGCATATGGTTATATGTTCAGTCCTAGGGATCTGAGGAGTCAGTACTTACAGATGAACCAGGATTCACATAAGCCAGCTTTTACTTATGAATGTCGATTATATGCCAAAGATATGGAAATGGATGCAATAAGAGGACTAGCCAGCCAAGAGCTGCACTCCTTTCTGAAGTAGTGGTTCAAGAGCCAACGTTTCTTTAAAACCTTATTTAAAATCAGGAGAATTACCAGAGTCACATTGGACCATGTTTATTCAAGAAATTTTGGAGTAGGGAAGAAAAGGAAACCTAACAGAGCTACAGAATAGAAAAAAACAGAAGAGGAGAAGACAGTTCTATAGCAATCAGTGCTCAGGCGCCTGAGCAGGGGAGTCTGGACAAAACCCATCACAAGGTCAAGGTCATCTCAGCCCAAACAACATGGGACCTGACAAGAAATAGCACACTTGTATTGGTCCCTTTTTCATTCTGGTTAAAGGTTGTCCCCAAAGGCCGAATGAGGAGGGGACAGAGCCAGTTCCAGGCCCTTGCCAGCTTACGTCATTTACTCTTGCTAAGAATACATAGCAAACATCTTCTTCTCTACATGTCCATTTCCAGTGATGACGAACACGACAGTGGCTGGAGCACCCCGGAGAATGCCCTACACATACTCGTCCCTTGATAAACATTAGTTTACTGAACAAAAACCCTCAACAAACTTGTTTCTATTAAACTCCAAGTTAATTAATAAACACCACCTAATTACATAAGGATGCATCCTATTTAACACATCGAAATTCTAATTTACAAAGTGAGAGATAAAATGAAAGAGGCAATACCACAGTTTTCAAAATCTTTTCACAATAAGGCTGATTTTTGAATCGGTGTTCCATGCGTTAACTGTGCATTGACATCCTGAGAATAGTTAATATACGTTCATTGCTCAGCAAATATGTTCTGATTGTCTGCTATGTGTCACAACTGTGCCTGGTTGTGAGGACAGAGGTGAATTAAAAATACTACTTTCCTTCAGAAAATTCACTATCTAGAATAATAATCGTTACTAACACTTATTAGGTACAGAATCCTAGAACTAAATAAGCATGCTACATGTGATAATTCATTTATTCCTCCCAATCCGTTTATAAAATAAGACTTTTATTATATTCATTGTTTAGATTTTATAACGAAGACTGAGACAGCTTAAGAAAATGACTCAAGATTACAGAATCAGTAAGTGGCAGAGTTAAGATCCAAACCCAGAAAACTCACTTCAGAGTCCACAGAAAATAAAAAGTATCAGATGAAAAACAAATGTGAATTATAACAAGAAGTTTATTTGTAATATGTGTAATACCTAGCACAATGACATGGTATTGCATATCAGTGGCATAATCTGAAATTCTTTTCTTTTATTAAATCATAGGTGTGTACTAATTATGGGGTACAATGTACTGGTTTTATATACAATTTGAAATACTCCCATCAAACTGATTAATATAGCTTCCACAGCATTTTCTTAGTTATTATGCCAAGCCATTTATATTCTACACTTAGATTTAATGTGTACCCTTGTAAAATGCACCGTAGGTGTGGTCCCACCAACTATCCTCCCTCTACTCATCCTCCTCTTTTCCCTTCCCTCCCCTCCCTCTCCTCTTTCCCCTTCTTCTTGGGCTGTAGTTGGGTTACAGCTTTCATATGAAAGTGTGGGCATTTGTAAATTGGTTTTATATTAGGGCTGAGTACATTGGATACTTTTTCTTCCATTCTTGAGATACTTTGCTGAGAAGAATATGTTCCAGCTCCATCCATGTAAACATGAAAGAGATAAAGTCTCCATCTTTTTTATCTGAAATTCCTTAAGCCTCTCCAACCTGAAAGATCCAAGGCGCTGTGTATGTCTGATTCTGAGAACCTAGCCTCTAAACCTTTCTTTTAGATTCAATGCCCCAAACCTCTTTCTTTTTAATTTCAGAATATTAGGGGGTTACAAGTGTTTTAGTTGCATGAATCGCTTTCGTACAGCTTGAGTTAGTCATAAGGGTGCCCATCACCTGGAAAGTGTGTATTGTACCCAGTGGGAGTGAATTCATCCCTCCCCTTCTACTCCCTCCCACCTGCTTGAGTTTTACTACCAAACATGCACATGTGTGTTGATCAATTACTTCTAATTTAATAGTGAGTACATGTGGTATTTGTTTTCATGCTTGTGAAACTTTACTTAGGTGAATGGACTCCGCTTCCATCCAGGTTATTACAAAAGGTATTAGTTCACCATGTTTTTATAGCTGAGTAACCCTCCATGGAAACATGCCATATTTTATTCATCTGCTCATATGCTGATAAGTGGATTATTGATATATTGTAGGGTGGGTTCACATCTTTGCAATTGTGAGTTGTGCTGCACAAAACATTCAACTACAAATGTTTTTTTGATAAAATGACTTTCCCTTTGGATAAAAGATGAAAAATGCTACTACCTCAATTTTAGTTCTTTGAGGTATCTCCATATGACTTTCCACAGAGGTTGTTCTAGAATGCAGTCCTGCCACCAGTGTCTAAGTGCTCCTTTCTCTCTGCAGCCCTGTCAGCATCTGTTGTTTGGTGATCTTTTTTTTTTTTTTTATAAAAGCCATTCTCACTGGAGTTAGGTGATACCTCATTGCGGTTTTGATTTTCACTTCCCTGATGATGAGAGACGTTGGGCATTTTTTCATGTTTATTGGCCATTAGTCTATCTTCTTTCAAAAAGCTTCTGTTCATATCTTTTACCCACTCTTTAATGAGATTGTTGGATTTTTCTCTTCCTGATTTGCTTGAGTTCTTCATATATTCTGGTTATTAGTCCTTTATGGGATGTATAACGTGCAAATATTTTCTCCCATTTTGCAGATTGTCTATTCACTCTATTGATTGTTTCCTTGGCTATGCAGAAGCTTTTAATTTAATTGGGCCCCATTTGTTAATTTTTATATTTGCTGTGATTTCCTTTGTTGTCTTCTTCATAAATTCTTTGCCGAGGCCAATGTCTATAAGAAGTTTCCCAGAATTTTCTTCTAGAATTCATTTAGTTTCATGCCTTAGGCTTAAGGCTGTTTTCAATTGTGAATTAATTTTTGTGAGTGATGAGAGGTGTGGTTCCTGTTTCAATCTTCTACATGTGGCTATCCAATTTTCCCAGCAGCATTTATTGAACAGGGATTTTTTTTCCCCATCATATGCCATTGTCTGCTTTGTCAAAGATCATATGGCAATTTGAGGATGATTTGATATCTGGGTTTTCTGTTCTGATCCTTTGGTTTATGTCTCTGTTATGGGGCCAGTACCATGCTATTTTGGTTACTATAGGCTTGCAGTATAGCTTGCAGTCTTGACTTGTCCTTTTTGCTTAAGGTTGCTCTAGCTATTCAGACTCTTTTCTAATTCCATATGAAGTATAGAATTATTTTTTTTAAAAAACTGTGACAAATAATGTTGATATTTCAATGGGGATTGCACTGAGTCTGTAGATCAATTTGGATAGACATTTTAACAATTGATTCTACCAACCCCTGAGTATGATAAATTTTTCCATTTGGTTACATCCTATGCAAATTCCTTCCTCAGTAACTCATAGTTCTCCCTGTAGAAG
This sequence comes from Galago senegalensis, assembly GCA_963575145.1. Taxonomy (NCBI): domain Eukaryota; kingdom Metazoa; phylum Chordata; class Mammalia; order Primates; family Galagidae; genus Galago; species Galago senegalensis. The sequence goes on from CAUYTI010028497.1 coordinate 15,013, forward strand.
TTTTTTACCCTTTGGTTAAATATATTCCTAGGCATTTTATTTTCTTTGCTGCTACTGTGGCATTAAGTCTTTGATTTGATTCTCAGCTTGATTGCTATTGGTGTATAGAGATGATATTGATTTTTTTACACTGATTTTGTATACTGGGTCTCTGGTGAATTTATTTCTCAATTTTAAGAGTGTCTTAGCAGAATATTTGTGGCTTTCTAAATTTAAGATCATATCATCAGGGTATTAGTTTGACCTCTTCTGTCCCCATTTGTATACCCTTGATTTCCTTCTTCTGTCTGATTGCCCTGGGTAGGACTTCCAGCACTATGTTCAATACAAGTAGTGACAGTGAGCAACCTTTTCTAGTTCCAGATCTAAGTGGGAATCCAAGATCTCTTGTGCATGTTCACAACTGAATCTCCTTGGCACCCCTCTTAATTCCCTTCTCCTCATAATGGCATCCTCAAAAGAGGAAGCAGCTATGAAAAGCTTTGTGGATAAGAATGTGCTCAATATGGGTCCATAAGGAAAATTGGTATTTTTCTAGATAATCAAAGAAGGAAAGATATTCTACACGGAGGCACAGCATAGGCAAATAGTCCAGAGTTTCTGGAACATGGACAATGGAGTGTAGAGAGCAATGAGTAAGGAGATTGGCAGAGGCATGTTGTACATAATCCCATAAACTCTACCAAAGAACCATCAAAGGGTCTGAAGGAGAAAATAAGCATGAACAGATTTGGGGTTTTAGAAACAGGGAACACAAATTGGAATTGCACATACTGCCTAGTAATTTACTAAAATAGTGAAACTTCCTGAGAGAACAAAAGTGAGGTAGAGTGAAATAACATAGTAAGAGTAAATATGAAAAAAAGGGACAGGGTATAGGAAACACGCTATCAAGATAAAATTCATACTCTTCAGTGACAAATCAAAATTTTATTCATTTATTCAAAAGCTAATTATGGAACACCTGCTCTGTTTCTGGCATGGCTCTACCTGCATTTGTTGGTTTTTGCAGTTTTTGGCCAAGGCTGGGTTTGAACCCACCACCTCTGGCATATGGGGCCAGTGCCCTACTCCTTTGAGCCACAGGTGCTGCCTGGCTCTAGATGCATTAATAGACAAAATGAAGTCTTTGTTTTGTGATGCTTTCATTCCAATGAAGGAAGCAGAAAATAAACAAGTAAATCTGTAACACTATATTGGATAGTAATAAATGCAATGAAGAAAAACCAGGATAAGATATGTTGGAGAGGGGGAGTGCATGGGATAGGGCATGAAGGGAAGTGCAGTAGGCAGCATGATGGTTCCCCATAGATGCCCAAGTCCTAAAAACAACCCCAGAACCTATGAATATGTTTGGTCACACAACAATGAGGAATTAAGATTATATTAATAGATGGAACTAAGGAGACAATCAATCATTCAAACTGACCTTAAAATAGGGTGATTTCTTTGACTTATCTGGCCAAGCTCACTGTATTAACAATTGTACTTTAAAATGGAGGAAAAATCAGAAGAGAAAAAGAGAGATATGGCATATGACAAAGATTCGGCTTGATGTTGAAGACTTTGAAAATGTATGAGAGACCATGAATGGACCCTGGAATTTGAGTGGCCTCTAGGTGGCAAGGAAACATCCTCTGGTAAGAAACATGGCCCTATTGATACCTTGATTTTAGCCTGGTGAGTAACATGTCAGACTTCTGACCTCCAAAACTGTAAGATAATAAATTTGTATTGTTGAAGCCACTAAATCAGTCATGATGTGTTATAGCAGCAATAGGAAACTAATACGGGCAGCAAGAGCTTCCTCACTGGATGGTCACTTGAAAGATGTGTGGTGATGCCATCACTCATGGAAGAGGCAAGAAAAGGAAGTTCCCTCACTTGTTTTTGAGGTGAGTATTCAAGAAAAAAATAATGAATTCAGTTCTGAAACTCTTAATTATGAAACACTAATAAGAATAACTAGATGAAAATACTTAAAATATAGTTGGGTAGAAATATCAGGAAAATATAGGAGGCTATATTAGAAAGTTTTGCCTTATTTTAATCAATTTGCATCTAGTAGCAGAAAACATAAGCAAAGATGAGATTGCCCAGGGGGTGTTTGTAGTAGCAGGGGAAGTAAGAAATTCCTGGGGCAGAGACCTTAACAATATTCACATTAAAGAGAAGTTGGGAAATGGTGGCCTCCAGAGGAGACTCTGTCTGTATTACCTAGATACATCTAACCTCATCTCAAATCTCACCCTTAAGTCCAGACCCACATTTTCAACAATGATGTGATACTAGGTAGATGTCACGTAAGCTCATTGCTGTAGACTGAATATCTGTCCCCCAGAATTCAGATGCAGAAGCCCTAACCTCCAAAGTAATGGTGAAGATGGGATCTTTGGGAAGTAATTAGGGTTAAATGAAGGTGAGGTTCTCCTAATAACATCAGTGCCCTTAGTGGGGGGGGCGGGGGGGGAAGCTGCATGCACTGTTTTCCCACATGTGCTCACTGAGGAAAGGCCCTGTGGGAACAAGCCAGGATGAAGTCCCTGCTGGATCAGGTACTTCTAGCTTCCAGATTATAAGAAAATAAATCCCTGTTGTTTAAGCCACCAACTCTGTGATATTTTGTAATGGCAGCCCGAGCTCATTGACACATCTATCAACTTCACTGTGTCCAAGCCCAGCAAACATCAGCCAGGCTACCTAAGCATGTCACCCCAATTCCTGTCCCTGCAATGCTCCTGTCACAGAAATTTAGGGTTTTTTTAAATATGTACCTGATTTCCGTGTTTGCAAAGGAGACAGAGTACTCATAGACACACCTTGGGTCAGAAGCAGAAGCAGATTATAGGTTATTCCTGTCCTATAGTATAGAGGCCACAGTGAGTCCTCCTGTCAGGGGACTCTCCCAGAAAATCACTTGAAAGCAGCTTTAGTGAAAGACACATGCCTCGGTACAGCCTGACAAGTCTTAGACCTGAACCTCAGGATGTGGAACATCTACGTTTTCTGCAACTAGGTCACCAGGCGTCTAGACAGCACTGAGACTCTTCAGTGCATTCATCCCTCTGCCACCAAGTCCAGGAACACTCATTTTTCACCTTCATTTACTGATGGATATTAATAAAAGCAAAATTGGACAAGGTTGAATATCTCATGGACAGAAAGAGGTGCTTGTTAAAGAAAGTGCCCTCACCTAATAGTGAAGAAACTATTCGAGAGAAAAAAAAAACAGTTCTTATATTGGTTTCTCTGATAAGTGGCAAAGCTACCTTGGGCAGAATACTTTTCTGAATGTCTAGTTTTCCCAACGTGTGTGGTAGTATCAATTATGAGAGCCCCGAAGGGTAAGTTAGACAAAAATACTTTAGAAAATAAAAACATAAACCGGAATAGATAAGTTGAAAAGTTCACTATTTCACTCCAAAAATACAATTGCCACCTGATCATAACCCACTTTCCGATTCAGAAACTAGTAAAGAGCTCTATTTATTCCCACTGCTGGTGATGTGGTTATTTTCCAGTTGTGCCAAGCAAAGTTATTTGCCCTCGTTTTGCAGGCTTTTCAGTCAGTGGATGTTTGGGTCAGTATTTTCTCCCCAAATAAGAAAACGAAAATTTTGAAAAGTTCACCAGATGAGGTAACAACTTCCATTAGACTATTTCTATTATTGTTTAGCCATCGAAACACAAGCTTTAAAGAAAATTGGACGCTTTATGAGCCAAGCCAAGTAAGTATAAATGTTGATTGTTCACAAGTGAGGTACACTGACTCTAAAAATTTATTTTTAATTGGTTCTGGAAGCACTTTTTGAAGTTTAATAAAAGCTTCAGAAACCAGTTGGAAGTCCACACTTGGTAATAGTATTTAGCTCATTTCAATGGAAATGGTCTCATTAACATGCCAGCTGCTAAAAACATATAAGCCTCGCCATGTCCTTTGCCTGACTCAAGGAAAGAAACCCCAATTGCACAGTTTTGCTTTAAAAATAATCCCTGTTTAAACTGTTAACAGTGGTGACCAGGACAAGAAATTCAACCCCCTTTCCCTCCCGACTGTAGAAGTATTTTCAAACCCTTCAGCCAGCTTGTATACTGCCAATGCAAAGCAACTTTTTTGGCTGCATTTTAAGCTATTTAAGTGACTTCTAGTGATAGACACTGTCCTTCGAGTAGTGTCATAGTTCTAAATCTAAACCTCAGACTGTAGAACATTCAAGCCTTCCACAAAATGATCTCAAGTCTCGAAATTAATGATCATTATCAGTGATGACATCAGAATAGATATTCTATAAAAAGGTCACCTAACGTTAAGCACTTCTTCTAGATCATCTGCTTTAATCTTTTAAATTAAATAATAATTGAATTGAAAGTTTTCAAATAATTTAATTCTTGAAGGGACAAGGTTTGCTTTAAAGTGGGTGGCTTCAGGGAGATGTTTTATTTCTATATTTGGTGACTTTAAAACACCAAGTTTTTTTTAATGTTTCAGAAAACATAGAATGTACCTCCAATGAAAGCAATTTCAACAAATAGAGCTCATATCAGAATTATAATTCACGGCAAATATCTCCGAAAATTGTGGCCCAGTAGAACATTCAGACCTGCATTATTATAACTGAAATTTTAAGTTTTTATAACTGCTCATTTAGCACCTACACTGATTTTTATGAATCATTAGCTGAGTTCATATTTTTGAAATACAGAATCTAAACTTGAGAGAACACCACAGAGTGAAAGAAAGAATATTTTAATTACACTTTAAAATTAAAAATGCCAAGAAAGTTCTTCCCATTTCCCAGTTTTGCTAAATCATAAATGCCACTGGTTAACATTTCAAAATACTGTATAAAACTGCATTTACTTTTTCTTGGAAAAACCGACTGTGAATACATCTGAAACCTTCTTGACAAGTTCTCTGAAAGCAATTAGTGGCTTTCTTTTCTTAGTTAGAATGTGAGGTTTCACAAAAAGTTTTCAAGTCTCCTGCTCCTGTCTTCTTTCTAATGCTTCAAATCCAAATGGCAAGTAGCCAGATTGCACAGAGCTATTGAATTCAGAAAATGGGCATCTCTTCACATCTAAAAACCAGCTCTGCCACTTCTGCTCCTGGCGTCAAGGAATGAAAAGAAAAAGAGGGAATATCTCAGAAACCTCTGTGACCTTGAGTAAGGCAAATACTGCTTAGATACTTCACGACAAGCAAGATCTATTTAAAAAATGATAATTTGGACATCAAAATTAAAAATCTCCTCTTTAAAAATGCTATTAAGAGAATGAAAAGCCAAAGACTAGAAAAATTTGCCAATCATATGGTTGATGAAGATCTTACTTGAAGAGTACATAAAGAACTCTCAAAACTCAATGAAAAAAAAAATAGTGGGAAAAAATTTGAGCAGATACCTCCTCTAATGAATTCATGCTGGTTGAAAATAAACTAATGAAAGGGTGTCTAACATCATTAGTTATTAAGGAAATGCAAATTAAAACCACAATAAGCTACTCTGGCACATCAAGTGATTCTTTCTAAAAGTAGAATATAAATGTCTTAACACAATAACTAAGAAAATGACATGAAGGCTATGTTAACCAGTTGGATGAAAATATTTCAATGTATATGAAAATACCACACTGTACTCCATGATTGCATTAATGTACACAGCTATGATTTAATTTAAAAATGAGTAAAATTTTAAAACTTATATCAAATATCTCTAAGAATATGGACAAACTGGAACCCTCATACACTCC
>CAUYTI010028498.1:0-12485 GCA_963575145.1 Galago senegalensis
AAGCGGAAGAGCCACTGCATCAATGAAAGTTCAAGAACCTTCTGTACTTAAACACATTTGCAACGTTCTGTTATTTTTTGTATGTTTAGAATGCTGAAATGTTTTTGAAGTTAAATAAACAGTATTACATTTAAAAAAAAAAAAAAAATAGTGAAACAGATTTGAAGCCACTAAAGTTCAACAGAAATAATTTCTTATTCAGCAGAAATAATCCTTTTTCCCTCTCCCCCTAATAGAAATTGTGCCAGTACCAAATTGGGATTCTGAGTGACACGTGCAATGTTTATTAGCCTCTCCCACTGTCTTAGTAAAGTGGCAGACAAAGCCACAGCTCAGATGGAAGGAACAGCACTGTGTGTCTAGAGCCACAGTGCCAGCTAAGGGCTTGGTTTCTTTCATTTTTCACAATAATTGGATCCCTGTTATCCCCAAGGAATGAAAAATAGTTTTTGTGCAGACAGAATGCAGCTCCAGGAGCAGTGGAAGCAGTGAGGTGACACACACTGCAGGTGTATCCTCTGATGCACAGGGTTTAACTGTGTGTTGTCAGCCCTTGAACATGTGCATGGGTCACTTCAAGTTGCCGTCCCTGGGATGCCTAGAGGCAAAGCTGTGCACCTTGAGTGAGGAAATATAATTGTTTTGTGAACACACTCCTTGCTTATCTCTGCCTTCTCCTGTTTGGACATACCGGGCTCCTGCCTTGTCCCCTCATGCACCAAGTAGCTGAGCTTCACACAGGCAGCGGGGACCCACAAGAGCTTAGCTGAACTGAGAAAGATCTGTCACCCAGTGATGTCCCGGCGATTCTGACCCTGTGCAGGTCTAGGCTAATGTGGGTGCCTGTCTTAGTTTTCAACTAAAAAGTTTAAAGACTAAAAACGAAAATTGTTTTTAAATAGGAAAAAGCTTATAAAATAAGGGTGTGATGAAAGAAAACATTTCTGTATAATTGTGCAGCACGTCTGCATTTTCAGCTAAGTACTGTTAAAGAGTTAAAAAATTAAAAAGTCTTTAAAGTAAAAAAGTTAGCTAGGATTAATACATTATTGAAAATAGAAAAAAAATATGTTTGTAAATTTAGTGCAGCCAAATTATGCAGTGTTTAACTGCCTCAGTGGTATGTGGTGTTGCCCTCAGCCTCACTCACTGACCACCCTGAGCAACTTCCACTCACGACGAGTGTCCCACACAGGTGTTCTGCTTGTTAACCCCCTTTTTTTTTTTTTTTGACCAGGGCTGGGTTTGAACCCACCACCTCTGGCATATGGGGCCAGCGCCTTACTCATTTGAGCCACAGGCGCTGCCCCTGCTTGTTAACCCTTTGTACTGTGTTTTCACTGTGCCTTTTCTTTCTTTTTTTTTTTTTATAACAATAACAATGTTTAAGATTAGGACTAGAGGCTCGGCGCCTATAGCTCAACCGGCTAAGGCGCCAGCCACGTACACCTAAGGTGGCGGGGGTTCGAATCCCCAGCCCGGACCCGCCAAACAACAATGACGGCTGCAACCAAAAAATAGCGGGGCGTTGTGGCAGGCGCCTGTGGTCCCGGCTACTTAGGAGGCGGAGGCAAGAGACTCGCTTGAGCCCAGGAGTTGGAGGTTGCTGTGAGCTGTAATGCCACGGCACTCTACCCAGGGGGACAGCTTGAGGTTCTGCCTCAAAAAAAAAAAGGTGAATTTTGGAAGTAAAAGAGATCGGCCAAAGTAGAAGTCCCCTAGGACTTGGAGCAAAACCTTGGAGAATTGCCTACATTAGAGTAACAGAATAGAACCCAGCAAAGATCAGTGAAATGGAATAAAGAATGTTAGAGGAGAAACAAAATTCTGTACTGTCAGAAAAGGAAAAAGATGTAAAAGTTTTAAAAAAGAATTGGCCAATGGTAGGTCTACTGGGTATTTACCTAAAGGCAAAGAAATCATTTTATCAAAAAGACAGCTGCACCCGAATGTTTCTTGAAGCACACTTCACAATTGCAAAGATGTGGGATCAACACAAGTGCCCATCAGATCATGAGTGGCTTAACAAATGTGGTATATGTATATCGTGGAATACGACTCAGCCACAGCAAAGGATAAATGAATGTCTATTGCAACAATTTGAATGGAACTTTCTAAGTGAAATATGTAAAGAATGGAAAAAGAATGGCACGTGTACTTGCCGTTAAACTGGAACTAACCGATGAGCACTCGTGTGTAGAGGGAAGAAAACTCAGTGTAAGTGAAGCAGAGGAGAGGGGAAGGGTGTGGGCAAGGACCTCCCTGACCAGTACGATGAGGTGATGAGATCGGGTGAGATGATGGACACTTACAGCCCTGACTCTATAATAGCAAAAGGTGAGATCGGGGTGATGGATGTACACTTACAGCCCTGACTCTATAATAGCAAAAGTGCTCCATGTGACCAAAAACCATTCATACCCCTATAATATTTTGAAATTAAAAATAAATAAACTATTTTAAAAAAGAATCAGCCAATGGTGTGAAATGTGAAGAAATCACAGGGAATGACTACTTCACTGCTGGTCTTAGCATTTAGGGTTTCATGAATGACCTTTTAGGGGGCAAATAGGAGGGAGCAAGCTTAGAAAATAAAATGGATCAACTATATGTTGACCTCTGTTAAAAAGTGTAGAGGCAGTAGAATTGCAGGTTGGTAGCACTGGGATAGAGGACTTTGTGGGGATTAATGATGGACAAGACTCCAGAGGAGGAGGGAGGCGTGTGATGGGGAAAACGGATGAAGGCTCAGAGAGGAAACAGACCCTTCACTGCACTAGAAGGGAAAAACAAACAGATACAGGTGCTGAGAAATTTGTGTTGGAAGGGAGGAAAGTTCCAGGAATTTGCATCAGTTGGCTTCTGAAGTGGTTGGAGATTTTGAGGCAATTTGCAAAGTGAGGGGAAATGTGTGAAAGAGAATCTATTTAAGCAGTGACTCTGAGTCGAAACACAAACCTTAGGACACACGTTTTTGAGGTTATACAGATGTCGTTTTCTGGTTTTAAATATGGCATTTTTTGCTTTATTAGGAATAATTTAGCTGTCCTGGCTCCTTTATCACCATTCTGCTTCCACAAATGTGATTCTTTCTATTCTCCTTCTCTCCTTTCCTTAAAAGACTAAAGGGATATATAACAATAAAGTGAAAGGTCTTTATACCAATAGGCTAAATAGAATATTTATGAATAGCACTTATTAGAAAAGTGCTAGGAAAACGGCTCTCCACTGCTTTCCCGAAACATGTGTATTAATAGTAACTTGATGAATAATGAATGGGAAGAATTTATAATTGCCACGTACTTCTTTCAAACAGAACATTTGTTTACACTCCTACATAGCAGTTACCTCACAGCTATATTTTACATAAGGAACCATATATTTTTAATGGCTAGGTTGCTAGAATAGTTTCATTCAATAGAGTCATAGAATCTTGGTGTTTTAAGGGATCTCAGGGGACAGGATGTTCTAGAAAGATCCTTGAGAGGCATTCAGCCAGACACTGCTTCACTTCTTTCTAAACTGTTCATTGCAGTGATCCCGAGCCCTCCTAGAATATTGTCTAAATAAGCCACCAGCAAGTTGAATAGCAACATCAGCATCATTCCTCCGTCTCTGGTAATAAACATAACACTAGCCTTTTTATATAGGCATAACTGAGATTTAATCAATGAAAACATACAGAAATGAGTTTATTTTACAATTGAATTTTGCAATACAGTGGGCAGACTGCATTTTTTTTTTTTTAGAAGACTAAGATTTAGCATTCAGAAAAAGTCGCCGGATCAAAGCATTTCTAAGTAGAAACTCGAATTTCAGTGAGTATTTTAAATAGACACATCCTGACGCCCCTCACAGATTTTCACTGACCATATGGTGACTGCAGACATGCCTCAAAATAAAACAGCCATATGTAGATTTTCAAATACTGACCTCATCCCTAGAGAGCCATATTTATCGAGAAGAGCATCTCAAACCGTATCAAGTGAAATTATGGTGTGTGTCACGTTAGAAGATTAGAAGAATCTGCCTAATGAAAAACAATCACAAGTTAAAAACAAAAATGCCAAAGAAATAAGGTTAGATAGCCACAGGCATTTAAATGAAAAGCATCTGGAGTAGAAGCTCCCAAATTCTCCTTGTCCAGTGCTGACACACAGTAGGATAACACATCAACATGGCCATTAATAGCTGCCTGTCCTGTGGCCGTCAACACGGATTTAGGGAAGATGCTTAAGGGATGATCAATAGGAATGGTTAGCATGCAGACCTGCTCTCAGACTAGCAGCCTCTGAGTGCAAATGTTTTCTGTCTGCTGGATGTGCTAATCAAATACCAATACTAGCTTTCCTGATTCCTACCCAGAGTGGGACGCGTGGCACTCACTTCTCCCATTTCCTACGGTTAATCCTTCACTGTTGAAATTCTGCCACTGTTTTTCAGAATATGTAGCTTTGTGGGCAGGTGTCTATGAATTAAACAAAAACATGGAAGAAGGAACAGAATTGTTGTAACAGTTTGGAACGAAGATGGTATTTATCTCTTCATCATGCCTCATTCCTTTTATTAGAGTAGGAGGGGAAAAGTCAGAAAAGAGGACTTCAGGAAGTGAAAGTCTGCAAGGAATAGATTTTGCAGTGGTGATCATTGTAGTTATAAAACATCTCCTCTTTCCATATCAATTTATCTACACACACACATATATACCCATAGAGACCCTTCTCTCTAAATGTCTTTTATACGTATATATATGTGCATATTATGTATATTTCTGTATTATACACACTTACGTGTATATACGGGAGAACACTGGAGGTTTTAATCTCACTGTGTATAGGCAATTCCATAGGTGGTGTCTTGTCTTAGCAAATCTCACATGTCCAAGTTTTGTTTAAATCCAGGCATTCAAGGATATGTTCCGTGCCTGAAATTAATTACTATCAATCATTTCTAAATATTCCTTGAAAGTTTGAGTTTTCCTTTGCATTCCTTTTGATGTGGTGGTATTTTGTTAGGTTTTATTCAGTGATGAATTGTGTGTCAGGGATAGTGTTATGTCACAGGTCTGTCTTCAAATCAAGTAGTCAGGATTCTGAAGGAAATGACACTCACAGGCCAGGAGCTCTGAGCATTCCACGGTACCAGGACAGGTCGCTGAAACTTCTGAACTGATCCTTGTAGTGTGTGAGTAAAACTAAACATTGCCTTTTACAAGGCGCTGGTGTATAGCACTGGGTACATGAGGAGAGAACTCTGAAAAATTATTTTTGGAATCACGGTTCTGTTTCTTGGTGAGTAAATTAGAAAATTACTTTCTTCTAAGCCAGATTAATAAGCGATTTTAAAAGTCATTTGAACCTATTCATATTTGTCAATCTCTCTCACCTTAAATAATCTCATTTTATACTTTTGCAGTTTTGCTAAATATTATAAGTTGAGTCTTTAGCAGGAAAGTTTAAACTGTTATCTGCAGTAGAAATACTCAGTTCTTTATAGAAATTCAATAGCATTTTTAAATTAAAATGTATGTACTAGCTTGTTCCTGTCTATAAGTGTTTCAATATTTAAACACTGGGATCTGGTGAAGGAGTGTTTCGTTAACCAACTGCTTTAGGCCATACAATGTTTTGAGGAGCAGAAAATAAAAATAAAAGGGTTATTTTGATACGATGCTGCTCTTAACACATTCTCCTGTAATAAATTAAAACTGTTAATATATTTATGCTAGTTAATTGAACTTTTCTGTGTTATTAAGATGTATTTGGTTTTGGAAACATTACATTTTGTCATTTGTATCAGATCATTTTAGGTAAGAATGTTTTCTTTTGAAAATTTGTAAAATAAGACAAGTCTAAATGGACTTTCTAATAAAGTTTTTCCTCCCTCCCTCTCTCCCTCCCTCTTTCTCTTCTTTCCTTCCTTCTCTCCTTCCTTTCCTGGAGAAGGCCAGGCTTTGATTGATACTTGCAGCATAGATCAGATTTTCCTCTCGGGTCCTCAGAGGTGGCCGGCCTCCTTCACTAACTGGAAACAGGTTCTGTAGCCTCACACAACTTTAGTGGGAAGAGTTTCATTTCCAAAACAGCCAGTTTGTAAGTCAGCCCTAGAAAGAGAGCTTTGTTTCATTTATATGCTATGCGATAGAATATTTGGGGATTGCCACTGCGAACAAAGCATTTCCTAAAACCCGGCACTCACCCTGTGACCTCCAGGGCCCCGTATGCCAGCCCTCGTGCACATAATGACCAGATACATGCAGGAATGTCCCCAGTGGGCCTTGTCTGTTCTGTTCACGGCATCTGAATCAAGTCTTTGGTGAAGCCAGTGCTGTACTTCCTGCCACATTCTGGAGAACTTAGCACCAGCCTTTTCATAGAACATCTTTACGTCCTGCTTTACACGTGCATTAAATGACTAACACTGATATTTTTTATTACGTAGGAGACCATGTTTTTTCTTTCTTTAATTTTTTTTCTGGTGGTGGTGATAGAAGAGGTGGAGGAAAAAAGTTGGGGGTAGACAAGCACTACTCTGAAATTAGAGCCTCATGTACGTGATTCATTTTATATATAGTTCCTGGATATTTTTGACATAATTATGATTTTTCCGAGAGTCATGCTGACAGAAAATGTCATCTCTCTTTTAATGTTATATTTCAAAGTACAGCCTATGTTTGCAGCAAGCATACTTCTGGAATTTGGGGGACAATTGCAATTTTTTTTTTAATTTTTAGATAATTCTGCCCTACCATAAGATCATAGGCCATTGAATTCAGGTTGATTTTTAATCTTTCTGGTATTTTTGTTCATGGGAACTATTACATGTAAAGCCAAATATAGAATGAGCCATGGTCAGGTTTTCACATCAATTCTCAGTAGCATTTATTTGCTGAATATCTGAATCTGAAAGAGGAATGTGCTAAGGGGATGTTCCCAGATCCATATAAAGCTTAAATAGCTACATGAACACACAGGTTTTTTTAAATCAAGCAAATGATTCATGTTTAGAAGCATAGTTCACATATCTCCAGATGGTCTAATCTGATACAGATGTGGGAATATTTGATTTCTTGGAAGTCTACATATGATCTAAAACAGAGGCAGGGGAATGAAATAATTCCGGCTTATCTGTGGTTATGTGAATAGTTTGGCGGTTTATATCATTTGACTTGATCGGACTATTATTCATTATGGGAGCCTGGGGCACAAGTCCTACTGGTTTAGAGTATTCTGTATAGGAATGTTATATTTACTGCAAAAAAAAGTAACCCAATCCTTTGTTACCCTCATATTAATCTGAGGTTTTTTTAAAAAAAGAAAGAAAATCCTAAAACCCAAACACACTAGAAAAACAGATAAACTAGAAGATGTTTGTTGCAACACAAAGAACTCCTCATTTTCTGAAAGGATTTGCCTTGGCACTTTGCCAAACAGAAATCAATCACTCTCAGCCAAGTGAATGATGTGTCTGACAGAGGTTGGTAGGGAACAACAATTAGTAAGAAACTTAACATACAGCATGAACTACTGCTTATTGAATAGCGTGTCAAGAAAATAAAGCATGTCTAGAACTGGGGGGAAAAGGAATGTTCTATTAAGTCTAACATAAAAGAAATTATAAGAATCCATTTATTCTGTATGTTAATGAAGCTGAATTATTTTGTGGAATCTTTAAAAGTGAAGACTCTTTGTTTGTGTGTTACAGAGAAGGAAAACCTAACTAATTTATTGAAGAGTTTTAGTGGAAAACTTTCAAATTGTATTCAGCTATGGAAGATTCTAGAGAGCTGAAAGATGCAATCACATATAGCTGAAGCATCAGTATTTGGGTTATGGTAGGATATACTTCATGTGCGTTGCCAACTTTAATTATCAAAACACACCTATGAAATAGAGGTCATCAACTTACAAAACCCGGAGCTCAGAGAGGGTAAGGAACCCATCCAGCTTAACACAGCTGCCAAGGAGCAGAGACGGATTTGAACCTGAGGGTCTGTGATTTGAGGAAACCGGACTGTTGTACACTGCTTGTGGTTGTATAACCTCTAACAGATGCAAGTCATATGTATTCTTATTTCCTGGCTTAAGTGTCTACTGAAAAATTGCATAAATAAAGAAGTTTATTATATCACAAAAATGATCATTTATTGTGAAAATACCATTAGGTATTGTCAGAATACCATTAGGTTAAAGTATCTGTCTCTTCATTTAAAAGTTGCTCTGTCTGCAGATAATGTAAAGACTATCCTTGCTGAAGAAAATTACTTATGAAATGATGCCTTACTTTCCTCAAGAATTAGAGCAGCAATTCATAATATCCTTTCTAGGCACCATACCTCAGCAGCATAGCACTCTTTCATGGCGGTTAGGGAGTTTGAAGTTGCTTCCTCCCAGGATTGCTGGGTGATGCATTTGACGTGTGCTTCACTTATGTTCCTACCTTTGATGAAGGAAATATTTTAAGGTTTAGAAAGTATACTTGATAACAATAACAAAAAAGTTTTCAAAACAGTATTTTAGTAATATTAAGCCCTGTGATCATCTCCTGTTAATCAGTAGGGGAAAAGTCCTTACGTTAGCAACCTGGCGTAATAATGACTAGATTAACACAGCCATTGCATACAGTCCCCTAAGGTACCTGGATCAGCTCACAAGCACGCATCCATAGACAACTGGCCCATCACACCGACTTGGCAGATTGATTGCCTTGGAGGATTTCAGAAAGTATTGGCATAAATGCCAGCCTGTGAAGGAATGATTGACCCCCATGGGGCTGGATTTATCAATAGCAGCAGTCTATTCTTCCAAGCAGAACATGTGCCAAGCACCAGCTTGTAATCACAAACATCCTCTGCTGCGTATTGCGGAGGGAAACAGCACGGGTGTGCTCAGGATCTTGGCGGGAGTCGATCATTAATCACAACGTTGTTTAGCAACTGGGAGGGCACTCAGAGGGCTTCACCCACGAGTTCTCGTGTTTGCCCTGGTGCGTCTCTTCTCCCCTGCCCCGCTTTCCTTCTTTTCTTCCCTATATTTATTAAAGCAAATATATACTAAATGTCTTCTATTTTTGTGATCTTGGACAAAGAAAAGCACAATGGGAAGCAAAATGATAGAAGCTGAAGCATGCCGCTGATATCATTCAGCGTGGAGTCATGATCCGATATGGAGGGCAGGTCAGGTACCTGGTCCACAGAACCAGTGAGCCAGGAGTGAGCACAGGAAGGAGCCAGTCATCCAGAATTGGAAGAACAGGATCCCAAGCAGAAGGAGCTTTCTAAGAGAATTATTTAAATGTCAACCTTCTTTACGTAAAACATACGACCTAAGGTTATTGAAGCAGTGTGTATCGGAGGGGAAGTCGAGTGAACTGAATCTTGAAAGTTCTAATTTGTCTGTCATCCAAGGTTTTGAGCCTGTAAGTGAAGTGATTAGTGGCGTGCTTTAGTAGAGAGGATGGCAGCCATGTGGAGGAGTTGGGTTGTTAAACTCAGTGGAGACTGGAGAGGTAGAGACCATGGACAGGCTTGTTATTGAAAACGTGGCATGTGCCCAGAACTTCATCATCTCTGATCTTCATAACAGATACTACTACTCCTACTATGAAATCTGTTTTACTGAAGAGAAAATGGAGGCTTAGAGAGATTGACTCTTAAAATGGCTAAGCTGTGGGACTGGCATTTCAACACTGTCTGTGTGAACACTTTGTATGGCCATACACAGGCTCACTGAGGAGACGGGGGAGAGCCCAGCCTAGGCAGTGGGGAGGTGCAGAGGCAGAGAGAGGACAGGTGCAAGATAAATCTTTCTGATGTTTCATAGAAGTGAGGTATACATATATTAACTATTACTGAAACTCAACCATGTATCAAATACGGGAAGCAGGAATAGAGAGTGAGGAAATTAGGAAACACAAGGTCAAGTCCAAGTTTGGGGTGAGAAATGTGGATTGATATGGTGGCCCTTTGTGGGGCCTTCCTTCTGCCTCCATCTCAGAATGCCATTCATTCTCTCTGTTGTGGCGTTTAAGCCACTGTGGTGTAGCTTGTTTTCCTTCTGTCGTAACTTCCTCCCCATCCTAACATCATGAGCACCTGTGGGCAGGGCCTCCTCACGGCTCTGTACCTAGCACAGAGTAGGTCCTGGGTAGGTGCTTTAGTTATGACAAGGGAGTAAGAGGTTTCCAGGCATAGAGATGGGAGAACAGGCAATGGAAGTTTAAGGAGGAGGAATGTTTAAGATGGATATTGAGGGACCAGGACTGAGAGCCAATTAGAGATGAGTGAAGGGCTCCCCAGACAACAGGGAGGGTCTGACGACTCACGGACGCACGGAATTTGTCAGGAAACCCGGGAGACTCACTTTTTCTCATTGTTCTCCAGCAACGTTCAACTCCCTGGGTGTAAGAATTGAGAAAGGGCGGAGTGGAAGGAAGGGTTTGAAATTGCTGAATCTGGAATTGACGCTGGGTGTCATGGCAGGTGGGGCCGTGCAAAGGATGAAGAAAAAGGAGTTGAGGGATGGAAGTGAGGCTGAGCAGAGTGCGTTTATTCCCGCAGTTTGAACATGTGCCAGTTTGGAGATCTGTTATTCATAATCACTGTTTATAAGTTGTTGATTTTTTTAATGCTAAGAAACATCAGTTGACATAAGTACACCTATAAAATTTCTTGACATTTATGGCCTGAGCAAAATGTTGGCTTCAGTTCTTTCTAGTTCTTCATGCTTATTAGTTTATGACCTTGGGAGAGTTATCTAATCCCTTTGTGCTTAGCTTCCTCATTTCTGAGACTGGGCTGTAACACCTGCTCTTGCTTCCTTGATAGGACTCTTATGGTGATAAACGGTTCACACGGCATGAAGAGCTATTGAAATGTTAGAGAATCTATTGGGAAGTGAGCAGATGCTTAATTCTCGGGGTGATTGTGTGAGAGCAGCCTCCTGCGGCCGTCTTCAGGAGAGGACTGCGGTATTGGGGGCCTTGCTGTGCCTGATTGTAGCCCAGTCGTGGAGCCCTAACTGGAAGAGTGTGGAGAGCGATATTTGAAGCTGAGCAGTGATTATCTTGCTCCCAGGAAGGCCCCTGCTTTCTCCGCAGAGGCATCTTTACTTTGTCAGCAGCGGGGAAACCTCCTACAGTTCGCATTTTGTAATTCATTAGTCACAGAGTGTTCTACTTTTTCTCTCTTAACTTTTCTTAATATGTGGTAGAGCCCCTAAGTAAATAAGAGGAAAAGAAAGGGAAGAATAAGAGCAAGGGAAATCTGGAAGAAATCTCCAGGGTCCTGCATCCTTGGTCGTTCTCATTGCAGGCTTTGTGGGTCCAGTCTGATCAGATGTTGGTGCTTCTAATTAGTAACCTCTTCGCAGGCTGATTTAAATGAAAATCCTGGTCTTTGAATATCTGAACTTTCTCCTTGCCATCCCTTTCACCATGTCAGCCCTCGTGACTTCTTGGGTCTCTTCATTGGGAAAAGCTTCTTGTTGTTGTTTGGCAGCTCTATTGAGGCACAATTTATATACAATGAGAGGCACATAGTTAAGCCATATAATTTGATAAATTTTGACCTATGTGAACCATTGCCACAATCACGACAGTGAACGTGTTCCTGCTTCCCCAAACTTTCCTTGGTGCCCCTTCATGATTCCTCCATGGACAACCACCGACCTGCTTTCCATCGAGACATTCAGATTTGAGAGTTCTAGGGGGTGTCACTTTGAATGAAGTCAGTACTTTTCTTTAATTTCAGATGAATATGAAGGTCCAATGATTAGGTTACGTTGTGTTTGTTAGACAGAGTCCAAGTTGTAGTTGATCCCTTCACCCAGGAGGTGTGCCAGATACCCTTCCTTATGTTGTGCGGTTAAGTGAGGGCACATCCATCCCCCTCCTTCCTTCTCTATCCTCCTTTCCCGAAACCCCACTTGAATTTAATTGTGTTTTTCTCTTGTGTGGGCGTGTAATTCACGGGTTTCACATTAGTATTGAGTAAAATTGTATACTTGCTTTTCCATTCTTGTGATGACTTTACCACGGAGGATGTTCTTCAACTCCATGCAGGTTAATACAAAAGATGTAAAGTCTCTATTTTTATGTACATATGCCACAAATTCAATACTTTTTAATAGCTTGTAGGGCTCCTTAGGCTGCCTGTTTTTTCTTGAGTGAGCTGGGAAGAGTCCATCTAACAGGGAATTTGTCTACTGCATTTAAAATGTTGAATTTGGCTCAGCACCTGTAGCTCAACTGGCTAAGGCGCCAGCCACGTACACCTAAGGTGGTGGGTTCGAATCCCCAGCCTGGACCCGCCAAACAACAATGATGGCTGCAACCAAAAAAAAAAAAAAAAATAGCCGGGTATTGTGGCGGGCGCCTGTGGTCCCAGCTACTTGGGAGGCGGAGGCAAGAGACTCGCTTGAGCCCAGGAGTTGGAGGTTGCTGTGAGCTGTAATGCCACGGCACTCTACCCAGGGGGACAGCTTGAG
>CAUYTI010028500.1:0-21833 GCA_963575145.1 Galago senegalensis
TTCTCTCTAACCCTGGTCTTTTATCCCCCAAATCTGTAACTATACAGGGGGTGTCTGGAAAGCCAATTACCAAACTTTTCTCTCAGCCTTTGAGTTGCAATTGGGATAACTGGCTGTTCTCTCATGCTTTCCTAATCATGCCTGAAAGTCCTGCCCCCCTTTTGCGAAGAGACATACTAACCAAGGCAGGAACAACCATCTATATGAATATGGGACAGGAACCTATATTATGACTTCCCCTATTAGAGATGGAAACTAACCCTGAAGTATGGGTACTGAAGGACAGGTGGGAAGAGCAAAATATGCTCAATCAGTCCAAATTATGTCAAAAAATCCCACCATTTATCCCAATCAAAAACAGTATCCGTTAAAAGCAGACGTTAAAAATGGGCTTAAACACATAATACAGAATCTAAAGCAACAGAACTTATTGATACCTTGCAATAGTCCATGTAATACTCCTATTCTAGGAGTGCCAGAACCAAATGGAACTTGGAGGCTAGACCAAGATCTCCATATTATAAATGAAGCAGTCATTCCTCTCCATCCTGTAGTTCCCAATCCATATATCTTATTGTCTCATATCTCTGAAACAGTTGCTTATTTTACACTCTTAGACCTGAAAGATGCAGTCTTTTGCATTCCACTTCATGAAAATTCCCAATAACTTTTTATTTTGAAGACCCATCTGACCCCAGTACCCAGCTTACTTGGACTGTGTTAGTTCAAGGGTTTAGGGACAGTCCTCACTTATTTGGACAAGCCCTAGCCAAAGACTTGAGTCGCTTTTCATATCCTGCAGCGACTATTATTCAGTATGTAGATGACATTCTCTTGGGAATATCAGATGCAACGGAATGCCAGAAAGCTACTCAGGCTCTCTTAAACTATCTAGCTGATTATGGATACAAAGTTTCTAAGACTAAAGCTCAATTATGTATTCCAGAGGTCCACTATTTGGGTCTCCAGCTTTCACAGGGAAAAAGAGCCTTGGGCAAAGACAGAATAGAACCCTAAACCTCGAACTCTCAGACAACTTCGAGGCTTCTTAGGAATTACAGGCTTTTGTAGACTCTGGATCCCTGGATATAGTGAAATAGCTAAACCACTTTATTCTTTAATTAAAAATGCTCAAAAAGAGGGCATAGTCACTTTAGAATGGGAACCAGAAGCAAGTAAGACATTCCAGAAGTTAAAAGCTGCTCTCTTACAGGCCCCGGCTTTAAGTCTTCCCACTGGACAGCAATTTAATCTGTATATCACAGAACGAACTGGCATTGCGCTAGGAGTTTGGGCCCAATACCGGGGTCCAGTTCTATAACCTGTAGCATACCTTAGTAAAGAAATTGACACTGTGGCCAAAGGATGGCCACACTGTTTACGAGTCGTCACAGCTGTGGCCCTCTTGACCCCAGAAGCAACCAAACTAACTTTTGGTAAGGATCTAACTATTTATACTTCCAGTGATATTGCTGGCCTTTTGAATGACAAGAGCAATCTTTGGCTATCAGATAACCGCCTTCTAAAATATCAAGGGACCTTTCTTCCCCCAGAGGCTCCAGTAGAGTGGCAGTTACCTGTCAATAAAGGGAAAACTGTTGCCCATCCCTGATTGGTGCATTTTCAATCCTGCTCCTGATTGGTCCATTTTATATAGGTCCACAGCTAAGCTATTACACCTATATAAGGCCCTGAGCAGAGAGCCTGCGGGCAATCATCTCAGATCATCACAGACCTTCAAGGAAGATAGAGCAGAAGAACAAGGCAGCAGATCGTCGCAGACCGTCCAGAAGAAGAAGCAAAAGTTGTGGCACTTCTAGTGCTGATCCTGCCTTACAAAGAGGCTTGGTCCTTTGTAAGAGCTGTAGCTGTAACACCTCCACTGCTGATCCTGCCTTACAAAGAGGCTTGTCTCTTTGTAAGAGTTGTTTTCATAAGAGCTGTAACACTTGTATCCTGCCCTGCAAGGAGGTTTGGTTCTTTGAGCTTTAAATAAAACCTCACTGTTTGTTCTATGGTCCATCGATTCATTCATTGAATCGTCGAGACCAAGAGCCTGGAAATCCAGTGTTAAAAATCCGGTATCAATGGGACTTATAAGTCTATGTTGAAACTTCCATTAATCCTGAATTCTGTGATTGCTGAATCTAAATTTTTGGCTTCTTGGCCACAATGCAAATTGAAGAGTTATGTTGGATCTTGTGTATAATACACACTACCTGATGGAATCTGATAAAGATTAAAGAGATCCTTGTAGAGTTGTGGTGATATCCCACCATGGACATGTAAAACAATCCAGAAAAACTCTCTATGTGTCACTGAGTCCTGCAGATTGGAAATCCTAAAAGTTCCAGATAGGCACATTTTTTTTAAGTAGATCTCAATGACTTATCCCACACATGACTACATTATTTCGATGATCTTAGTAGCCAAATGGGCAGATCCTATGACCTCCTGCATTACATACAGGGCAGAGCAACAGATACACAACCTCAGCCCTAATATCCCACTGGATTTCTACTAAAATAGAAAGGGTAGTCAAGTGTTTTATCCATAACTTATATTTCCAGGTACTCCAGAGGCTGAGGCAAGAGGATCACTTCAACAGAAGAGTTGGATGTCATTCTGTGCAAGGCTGAGCTTTTGGACAATCTAGCCTGGGGAACAGAGTGAGAGGCTGTCTCATGAAAAAAAAAAGAAAGAAGAAAGAAAGAAGGAAGGAAAGAAAGAAAGAAAGAAAGAAAAAAGAAAAAAAGGAAGGAAGAAGGAAGGAAGGAAGGAAGGAAGGAAGGAAGGAAGGAAGGAAGGAAGGAAAACTTGGTTAGGTCCAGTTCCAGGAACAAATTTATGAGGAAAGGTCAGTAGGCTGATAGAATCCAGGAAAACATAAAGGAAGAGACTGATTGTAATTCCTCCAGGGAGGAGGAAAGAATGAGTCATGAGCAATTCATTTGCAGTTGGTTCTTAGGAGAATGTCAGTTATCATGTGTAGGGGGCGCCAGAGATGTATGATCCCTGGTCTTGGACTGAGTGGGGAAGGGAATATTTGTCCAGATAGAAAAGTGTAACAGAATGGGTTGAGTGTATATTCTGGATATTTTGGTTTGCAAAAAAAACCTGACTTGAGTCAAGATTTCACTGTGTGGGCAGTTTAGAGTGACTACAAGAATCTAAGATATCAAAAGGTCAGAGTCGTATGAAATCTGAAGGGTTAAATAATAGAGGTTGTAGGAAATATGTTTCCTTATGAGAAAATTATTTCTCCCCTTGACATCTAATCTAGAGGAAAATTTTCAACACTAGATCCATGGTCAAAGTAAAAATGTTAATCAGGCATTGTGGCATTCACCTGTAGTCTCAGCTACTCTGGAGGCTGAGGGAAAAAAACCACCTATTCCCAGGAGCTGGAGGATATTGTGGTATGTAGACACCACCAAACTTTACTGAGTGTGATAAATAAGTAAGTATCTGACTTTACTAAAAAAAAAAAAAAAGGTAAAAATTAGGAGAATCTCCAATACAGATAGTTTACCCCATTTATTTATTGAGACAGTGACCTGTTTTGTTGCCTTTGGCAGAGTACCCTGGTATCATAACTGAATACTTGCAGGACACCAGGTAAAGTGACCAGAATACTGACAAGAAGCCTGTATCCCATGGCATTCCAGGATGAATTCACTACATGGTCTCCTTGGGTAACATCACAATGGGTGTTGCCCTTTGTTAGGATATTTAGCCTTAATTGTATTCCTCCTAAGCATGCATAGTTTCTGTCTGGGTTTGTTGTTGGATTCAAACTGTTACAAAAAGTGGGGTTCTTTTCTCCACACTCAATGTGGTAAGTAAAGTAAGTCTCTGTCTCCATTTTTAAAAAGTAAAAATAAATAGTAAATCCAATACAAATGTTTTTCTTCATGTTGTGGGGTAAAACCCTGCAAACAGTGTGCTCATTTTAAACTCCAGAAGCAGGCAGACAGACTTCTGTGGAAGGCAAATCTGTGAATGACCCAGTATCCCTGGTCAACATAGAACAGGGCCCAGGGATTAGGGCTTAAAAACCCATCTTCAGTGACTCTGGCCATGTGGCCATTAAGCCTGCAAAGAAGGGGTTAAAAAGCTTTCTGCAGAGACACAATTTAGCTGTTGATAAGTAAACTCTTATCAGAAAACTATGCAGGCCTCCAGGTTGCCAGAGACAAAAGCCATAAACCTTTTTTTCCGTAAAAAAATGAGTACATAGTAAAACTCCAAAGCTTTACTCTCCTCTTGGTAATCTCATCTGTAGACTTACTCCCTTTTACCACTGTCTCAAGGTTTCAAACTTAGTGTCTTTTTGAAGGTTGAACTAACTTTAGAAAAGTAGTATGAATGCTTTGCTTGTTAATTAATAATATGTACCTGACAAGCCTACTGTAAAAGGTGGTCATGAATAATGAAGCTTTGCTACTTCCACCATAGAAGTAGTCTGTCTCTTTCATCATAATAATTCCAGATGTGAGACTATACCTGTGGCGATTCTGTCTCTCACATAACCCCAATGCAATAACATGTATTTATTGAGACAGGGTCTTGTTTTGTTGCTTTTGGTAGAGTATGCTGATATCATATTTTACAGAAAACTTCAAATTCTCTCACTCAGTGAATCTATGGGTCTCTCATTAGTGCTGAGGCTGGCCCCCAATTCAGATCTCTGAAGTGGTGGCTCACCATGAGGATGGTGAGTTTGAAATTTATCACAATCTCCAAGAAAAAATAACTGGGTATTGAGGCAGATGGCTGTAGTTTAAGGTAATTAGGCAAAATAATCACCTGATCCCAAGGAGATAGAGGTTTCTGTAATGGCATGGCACTCTACCAAGTCTGATAAAGTGAAGTTCTGTCTGGGGTACACATTCACATTTGAACTCATAAATAATAAATAAAGAAATATAGAAAGAAAGAAGAATAAAATGGAAGAAAGAAAAATAGTATGAAAGACAGAAACAGGGAGAGAGAAAAGGAAAGAAAGGAAAGGAAAGGAAAGGAAAGGAAAGGAAAGGAAAGGAAAGGAAAGGAAAGAAAGAGAGAGAGAAAGAAAGAAAGAAAGAAAGAAAGAAAGAAAGAAAGAAAGAAAGAAAGAAAGAAAGAAAGAAAGAAAGAAAGAAAGAAAGAAAGAAATTTTGCTAGGTACAGTTTCCAAGAGCAAAATTACTAGGAAAGGTCAGTAGGCACATGGGATGCAGGACTACATACAGGGGGAGGTTTATTGTGGTTTCTGGGGGGAAGAGGGAACAATGAATAAGGTAAAGTTCATTTGTGGTGGGTCCTTAGGAGGTTTCCAGTTGACCCCTCCAGATACGGAGCGGTCATCCAGAAATGTCTGGTCCCAGTTCATGGAGATATTGGGGCAAGGGGAAAATTGGCCCAGATTGAAAAATAAAACAGAAGGGTTGGAGTGTATAATCTAGATTTTAGTGTGCATAAAAAATCCTGACTTTAGACTAGAATTCAATGCATGAAGTTTAGAGAGACTACAAGAATCTAATATAACAAAAGGTTAGAGTTTTTTAAAATGTGAAATATTGAGTAATAAGGGTTGTAGTAAAAAATTTCCCTATGAGAGAATAATTTCTCTAGTTGACAACTAATTGGGGAAATTTTTCAAACTAGATCCATGTTCAAATTTAAAAATAATAGCCAGTTTTTGTGGTGTGCAACTGTAGTACCAGCTACTCAGGAGGCTGAGAGAAGAAAATCACCCGAACCCAGGAGGTGGGTGTTGCTGTGATCTGTAGATGCAATAAAAGTTTACTGAGTCTGATAAAGTATCTGTCTCTATTAAAAAAAAGTAAAAATCTGGGATGTATATGAAATAAGTTTTTCTCCATTTGTTTATTGAGACAGTGCCTTGTTTGTTTTCTGTTGATAGAGTACCTTGGTATCATAGCTCACAAGAAAGTTCAAGTTTTCTCATCAATTGAACAAATTCCCTCAGCTGCAATGCCAGGAGACTGCATAACATCCAGCCTATATTTATTCTTCAGATATGGATATCTTACAGTGCTGAGGGTGGTCTCCAATTCAGAAGCTCAGAATATCCAACTGACTGGGCCACCCAAATTGCCAAGATGAGAGGTATGAAGATTCACCCTAGCCACAAAACCTAGTTTGAAAAATATTCCATCTTTGATGTCTGAAATTCTTAATGAGGGTGGTGAATTCCAAATTAGTACCAACCAATCTGCAACAAAAAATAGCTGGGCTTTGAGGTGGGCACTTGTTACTACAAGTGGGAAGCTGCAGTAAAAAATCACCTGAGCCAAAAAGGATTCTGTGAACTGTGATGGCACAGCACACTACTAAGCATGACAAAGTGAAACTCTTTCTCAAAAAACAAAAGAACACAAAACAAAAAAGGAAGAACAAAGAACATCCTACCTAAGTGTCTATGCAGTTTTACCATCTGGAATGTAGGTTGAGTCTCAATGCTGTACATAATCTCAACTTTTGTGTCAGCCCATTAACTGGAATCTCTGCCTTTAATATAATCTATAAGGCACAAGTAGGAGATCACGTCTGTGTAAATGGATGGAGGGCTAAGAAATGTCTTTGATCAAACACTTGCAGGACACCAGCTGAAGTGAGCAGAAAAGTCCAGTAAGTATCTTTGAACAGAAGATTGGATCCCAGGGCATTCCAGGATGAAGTCACTACATGGCTAACATGGATGACATCACAATGGGTGTTGCCCTGGGTTACCATCTTTAAGCTTAATTTTATTCCTGATAAGCATATATAGTTATTGTCTGGGCTTGTTGTTGGGTTCAAACTGTTACAAAGAGTGGAATTCTTTTCTCCATACTCAGTTACTGCTTTCTAAATTTTGTTTTGTAACCATGACCAAGGAATTCAACAATCCCTTTTTTCCCTTTCAAGTCTCATGGATTTGTAATCAAATGGAAGAGTATGCTTTAAGCCTAGGACTGTCTTGAGATGTTATACAACAAGAAATCGAGCTCAATGATCATACTATGATTTGACAGACCTAAATTGTAGTGAAACAATTTACAACTCTACTTTATATGGTGTTTTATTCTATTGTTTAATCATTTATTGATTTATTCATTATTAAATCATGGCTGTGTACATTAATGGAGTCATGGGGTACCTTGTACTGGTTTTAAATAGAGTTTTAAATATTTTCAATAAACTGCTTAACATAACCTTCATGGCATCATGGCATTTTCTTACTAATTTTGTTTAGACATTTATTTTCTACATTTCTAAAGTTTCACATGTACCCTGAAATGATGCACAATAGGCATGGTGACTCCAATCACCCTCCCTCCACCCATTCTCAACCCTCCCATTTCTTTCCTCTCCCCTTTCATCATACTCTGGAGCTACAATTGGGTATAGCTTTCATATGAAAGTTGTGAATTTCTTTCATTGTAGGGCTGAGTACACTGTATACTTTTTCCACCATTCTTGAGATACTTTGCTAAGAAGAATATGTTCTAGGTCCATCGATGTACATATGAAGAACGTAAAGTCTCTGACTTTCTTTAAGGCTGCATAATATTTCATGGTGCACATGTACCACAATTTATTGATCCATTTGAGTCTATGGGCACTTTGGCTTCCTCCATGACTTAGAAATTATGAATGGGGCTGAAGTAAACTTTCTGGTGAAAATATCTTTGTTGTAGTGTGGTTTTTGGTCTTCTGGATATATATCTAGTAGAGGAATTGTAGGATCAAATGGCAGGTCTATTTTTAAATCACTATGTATTCTCCAAACATTTTTCCAAAAAGAATGCATTAGTTTTCATTCCCACCAACAATGTTGAAGTGTTCTCTTTTCTTCATATCCATGCCAATATCTCTTGTTTGGGGATTATGTGATGTGAGCTAATCTTTTCTTTTTTTATTTTTTATTGGATGTAATTATGTACATTAATGCACTTCTGTGGTACAGTGTGGGGTTTTCACACACAATCTGAAACACTTCCATCAAACAGGTTAACAAAGCCTTCACGTCATTTTCTTATTTATTGTTTTAAAATGTTCACATTCTACTCTTAGATTCACTTGTACCCTTGTAAGATAAACCTCAGAACTGATCCCTCCAATCCCACACCCTCCACCCTTTCCCCACTTCCCTCTTTTCCCCCCTCCTCATATTCTCAGTCTGTTATTAGGTTATAGCTTTCATATAGAAGGTATAAGTTAGTTTAATAATAGGGCTGTGTACATTGGATACTTTTTCTTTCATTCTTGTGATACTTTGCTAAGAAGAACATTTTCCAGCTCCATCCATGTGAACATAAATTATGTAAACTCTCCATCTTTCTTTATGGCTGCATAGTATTCCATGGTGTACATATACCACAGTTTGTTGATCCATTCGTGGATCAATGGGCACTTAGACTTCTTCCATGACCTGACAATTATGAATTGGTCTGCAATAAACATTCTGAACAAATATCTTTGTTGTAATGTTATTTTTGGTCATCTGGAAATATATTTAATAAAGGAATTGCAGGGTCAAACAGCAGGTCTATTTTTAGTTCTCTAAGTATTCTCCACATGTCTTTTAAAAAGGACATTCCCACCAGGAGTGTAGGAGTGTTCCCTTTTCTCCACATCCACGCCAGCATCTCTGGTTTTGGGATTTTGTGATATGGGCTAATCTCACTGGAGTTAGATAATATCTCAAAGTAGTTTTGATTTACATTTGTCTGATGATTAAAAAGAGCATTTTTTTCATATATCTATAGGCTGTGCATCGATCTTTTTTAGAGAAATTTCTCTTCAAATCCTTTTCCCACCCTGAGATGGGATCATTTGTTTTCTTCTTGCTAATACATTTAAGTTCTCTATGGATTTTGTTTACTTAACCTTTGTTGGAGACATAACCTGCGAAAATCTTCTCCCATTCGGAGGGCTGTCTTCTTGCCTTACTTACTGTGTTCTTGTTGTGCAGAAGCTCTTTAGTTTGATGAGGTTCCAATAGTGTAATTTGATGTTGTTTCAATGGCCCAGGGTGTCCTCCTCATAAAATGTTCACCCAGGCCGATTTCTTCAAGTGTTTTTCCTACTCTTTCTTCTAGTATTTTTATAGTTTCATGTCTTATGTTTAATCTTTAATCCAGTGAGATTCTAACGTAGTTAATGGTGAAAGGTGTAGGTCCAATTTCAGTCTTCTACAGGCTGCCAGCCAGTTTTCCCAGCATCATTTGTTACACAGGGAATCTTTTCCCCACTCAATGTTTTTGATTGGCTTATCAAAGAACAGGTACTGGTAAGTAGTTGGATTTATCTGTTAGCTTTCTATTCTATTCAAAACATTTACCTCTTTATTTTTGTGCCAGTACCATTTTGAATCACTGTGGATTTATAGTATAATCTGAGGTCTGATAGCATGATTCCTCCTGCTTTGTTTTTATTCCTGAGTAATGTCTTGGCTATTCAAGGTTTTTTATGATTCCATATAAAATGAAGTATTATTTTTTTAAGACCTTTAAAATATGACAGTGGAGCTTTAATGGGGATTGCATTAAAATTATCTATTTTTTGGGTAATATGGACATTTTAACAATGTTGATTCTTCCCAGTCATGAGCATGGTATGGTTTTCCATTTGTTAAAATTTTTAGCTATTTCTTTCCTGAGGGTTTAATAGTACTCTTTATAGATATCTTTCACATCCTTTGTGAGGATGTGAAATATTTCATCTTCTATAGCACTACTGTGAATGGAATAGAGTCCTTGACCATTTTTTCAGTTTGGCTGCTGTTGGTATATATAAAGGATACAGATTTATAAGTGTTGATTTTGTAACCTGAGATGCTGCTATATTCCTTCATCATTTCTAGGAGTTTTCTAGAACAATCCCTGGTATTTTCCAGATATACTATCATATCATCTACAAAAAGTGAAATTTTAATCTCTTCTGACCCTATATGGATGCCCTTGATTGTTTTTTCTTCCCTAATTGTGGTAGCTAAAACTTCCATTATGATGTTAAAGAGCAACATAGACAATGGGCTACCTTGCCTAGTTCCTCATCTGAGTAGAAATGATTTCAGTTAGAGTGCATTGAATGCAATATTGGCTGTAGGTTTACTGTAGATGGTCTCTATCAGTCTAAGGAATGTCCCTTCTATACCATTTTTCTTAAGTGTTCTGATCATAAAGGGATGCTGGATGTTATCAAAAGCTTTTCTGCATCAATTGACAGAAACATATGGTCTTTGTTTTTAATGTGTTTATGTGATGAATTATAATTATAGATTTATGTATGTTAAACCATCCTTGAGATACTGGGATAAAACTCACTTGGTCGTGGTGTATGATTTGTTTGATGTGTTGCTGGATTCTATTGATTAGAATCTTGTTGAATATTTTCACATCAATATTCATTAGTGATATTAGTCTATAATTTTATTTTCTTGTTGGGTTTTTTCCTGGTTTGGGTATTAAGGTGATGTTTGCTTCAGAGAATGTGTTGGGTAGTATTCGTCTTTTTCTATATTTTGGAAAAGGTTGAGTAGCATGGGTACTAGTTCCTCTTTAAAGGTTTGGTAGAGTTCTGACGTGAAGCTATCTGGTCCTGGGCATTTCTTTTTAGGGAGATTTTGTATAGCTGATGCTATTTAAGAAGTTGATATAGGTCTGTTCAACATTTCCACTTCATTCTGGCTGAGTCTTGGGAGGTAGCTTGCTTCCAAGTATTGGTCAATTTCCTTCAGATTGTCATATTTCTGGAAATAAAGTTTCTTGTAATATTTGTTAAGGATTTTTTGAATTTCTAAGGGATCTGTTGTAAATCATCTTTACTATTTCTGATTGATGAGATTAGAGATTTTATTCTTTTTTTTTTTTTTTTGGTTAGGTTGGGCAAAGTTTTATCTATTTTATTGACCTTTTCAAAAACCAACTTTTTGATTTATTGATCTGTCCTGTAATCCTTTTCATTTCATTTCATTTCATTCTGCTTGAATTTTGGTTTTCTTTTCTTCTGCTGGGGTTGGAATTGGAATGTTCTTCCTTTTACAGTTACTTCAGATGTCCCATTAAGTTGTTAACTTCCTCTCTTACTATTCTCTTGAGGAAGACGTGTAATGGTATAAATTTCCCTCTTAGGACTGCATTTGCAATATCCCAGAGTTTCTGCTAACTCAGAACTTCATTATCATTATGTTCTAAAAATTTGGTAATTTCCTTCTTGATCTCATCTTTGACCTATCTATTATTCATCATAAGGTTATTTAGCTTCCATGTTTTTGTACGAGACTGCAAATTTCTATTGTTACTGAGTTCAACTTTTATTCCATAATGGTCCGAGAAGATGCATGGAATGATTTTTATTCTTTTAAATTTACTAAGGTTAGACTTATAACCTAAGTTGCAATTGATTTTGAAGTATGTTCCATGGACTAATGAGAAAAATGTGCATTCAGTTTTGTTAGGGTGAAAGTTCTGTAGATGTCTGTTAGGTCCAAAAGTTGAATAGTTAAATTTAAATCTAAGATTTCTTTGCTCAACTTCTTTTCAGAGGATCTGTCCAACCTTGCCAAAGTTGTATTGAAATCTCCAACTACGATGAAGCTGGGAGATATCAAGTTGCTCATGCCAGTTAGCATCTCTTTTATAAATTGAGGTGCATTCTGGTTGGGTGCATATATATTGATAATTAATATCTCATCATATTGAATATTGCTCTTAACAAATATAAAGTGGCCATCTTTATCTTTGGTTACTTTTGTTGGTTTAAAATGTATTGTATCTGCAAATAATATTGCAACATCTGATGTTTTTCTGCTTTCCATTAGCCTGGAATATAGATGACCATCCCTTCACCCTCAGTCTATATTTGTCTTTTAAGGTAAGGTAAGATTCTTATATATAAAAGATGTCCGGTCTGAGTTTCTGTATCCAATCATCCAATCTGTGCCTCTTTAGAGGATAATTCACATTGATAGAAATTATTGATATGTCTGGTATAATTTTGGGCATCGAGTTCCTCGAAATTTCTGTAGACATTTTAAAACCTTTTGCCATTGTGGAAGTTGGAATTTGATCAAAACTTTCTGAATAGGTTTACTTTTGTGGTGGAGGATTGCACTGGTCATTATGAAGGAGAATTTAGGTTTGAGAATTTACTGGAGAGCTGTTTTAATTATGACAAATTTCTTCAACATGTGAATGTCATTAAAGTATTTAATTCCTCCATCATAGATGAAACTAAGTTTAGCTGGATATAGGATCCTGGGTTGAAAGTTATTTTGTTTTAGAAGATTAAAAGTTGATGACCATCCTCTTCTAGCCTGAAAGGTTTCAGCTGATTGATCTGCTGTCATCCTAATACTCTTCCACTTGTAGGTTATGGTTTTCTTACATCTAACTGCTTTCAGAACGTTTTATTTCATGTTAACTTTGGTGAAGTTAATTATGATATGTCTAGGGGATGTCATGTTTGGGTTGAGTTGTGCTGGGGTTCTGAAATTATCTGCTATCTGAATTTCAGAATCTCTTGGTATGTCTGGAAAGTTCTCTTTCATGATACCAGGAAGAAGAGCTTCTGTGTTTTGTGAAAGCAACTTCATCACCTTCAGGGATTCCAATAAGGTGAATATTAGTTTTCTTCGAATTGTCTGAGACTTCTATGAGAGTGAGATCTGTTTTTGTTCTCCATTTCTTTTCATTTCTGGTCTCCTGGGCTTCTTCAAAATCTTTGTCTTCAGAGTCACAGATCCTTTCTTCTACCTGTTGTACTCTATAATGGAGGGATTCCACCATGTCTTTCAGATCCTTGAGGGCTGCTACCTCTTGTCTCAGTGTTTCAAAATCTTTGATCATTTAATCTTTGAAATCATTTAGTTCTTAAGAAATCTTTTGAATAATTTCTTGAACTCCTAATTCCTTCCTTTCTTCCATTCTGTTAATCTTATTTGCTATCCACATTCTGAACTTGATTTCTGACATATCAGCCATTTGCTTGTGGATGGGTCCTTCAATTGTGTTTGCCCCATTTTCCCTTGGAGGTGTTGATCTACTTTGGTCATTCGAGTTGCCAGAGCTTTTCTGCTGATTCTGCCCCATGCTGAGTTGACCTTGTTTGGACGCCTTATCAGAACCGTTCATTTGGTGGCTTCTTCTGGTTCCCAGAGAGACAGGCAGAGTGTGTCTATTGTCTTCTCCCAGTTCTTGGGTGATGGGGCAGCCAGGGTGCAGTGGAACGGTAGCAGCTGCAAGAGAGTGTGCGTGGCCAGATTAGACCTTGCTCAGCCTGCTAGGGTGACTGGGGGGCAGGAGACCGGCAGCAGCCAGATCAGTCCTAGTTCGGCCCCTCAGAGACAACTGGTGGAACAGGGGAACTCTAGTAGCTAATTCAGTCCTAGTTCAGTACCCTGGAGCAGCCAGGGGGTGGGTGAAGGGCAGTGGTAGCACAGGATACACAAGCGACCAGATCAGTCCTAGTTCAGCCCTGCCAGAGTAGCTTCGGGGGAGCAGAGGACTCCTTGACCTCACCCGTTGGATGCATGCGGCACTAGCAAGCCGATCTGTGCCCTCCCAGCGTGGGAGCCCGGAGCAGGGAACTCTCCCACCTCCATCCGTAGGAAGTATGTGGCTCTAGCAATCAGTTCTGGGCCCTCCTAGAGTGCTAGACCCTTCTACCACCACCAGCAGGGTGCACGTGGCTCTAGCAAGCAGTTCTAGGCCCACCCAGTTGGGTGCCTGGAGCGGGGAACTCCTCCCCTGGCGCCCATGGGGTGTGCATATCTCTAGCAAACTGCTTGGGGTCTACCTGGAATGGAGGATTCCTCCGCCACAGCCCATGGGATGCCCGTTGCACTAGCAAGCATTTCTGGGCCTGCCAAGAGCCAGAGCCTGGGGCAGGGATCTCCTCTGCTGCCCATGAGGCGTGCGACTCTAGCAAGCAGTTTTGGGCCTGCCCTGCTCCGGGAGGGCAGAGGGACGACCCAGCAAATGAGTTAGTTTGGGAAGGTTAATACCTCCTTCCCCACCTTGCACCCAGTCACTTGTAATCCCCCAGGTCTGTGACTCTATTCATTCCAGTAGGCCACTGCTCCCGGTGTTTACGACTGGCAAAATCAGCCAAAAATCTGAGATTGGCAGGGGGATTTGTGTGTTTAAATTAGACTTCGGTCCAGCTAGATTTCTCTGCAAGTCCTTGCATTCAACTCTGGGCAACAGACAAATAGCAGTTTACACTCATGTGTCAATTCTAGCCTCTGCCCGCCCACTGCTTTTGTCCCAGGTGGATTAGCTCCTGATGGCTGGTGCTTTGCCTACAAAAGTTCTCAGAGTTTTGCCTGTGGCTGCTGTCTAGAACCTCTGTTTGCCCAGAGAGACGGGGATGGAATGTGTCAGTTTGAATCTCAGGATGCCACTGTTGCTGTATTGGCATCCCCCAAGCCGACTCTCTTCTCCTCACACCTGTACCACAGTCAGCACAGAACAGCACCAGCCCTTTCCCCCTCCACTTCTCTGAAGGAGATGCCCAAGAATCTGGATTCCATAGGTAACAAACCTCCAGACCTTGGAGTGGGTGGGTGTGGACTCCTCAGAGTTCAATGCTGCACGTGGGGAATATATACAGTTTTATACAGTTTTACAGTTTTATGCCTGGCCAGAGGGTGCCCTGTTATGCCAACAGGGGTAGAAGGTCCAGTTTTTAAGGGGTCTCTCCCGTGAGATAGAGTGGGAGGAAGTTTGAACTCTGCTTGCTTGTTTGCATGGAGTAAACTGTGAACCCTTGTTGTGGGGGCGGGTACTCCCGTCCGCTTGGTGGTGGATTTTGTACCTTTTCATTGTATTTTTGGGGTCACAGCTCGCCTCAGGAAGGTTGAAATGCGCTCTTCAATCTTCTCTCTTGGCTCTGCTCCAAACCATCAGCAAACTTGCTAAACTTTTGTCCTTTAAGCCTCCTTCTGGAAGGGAGCTTCTGTAAACAGCTGGCTGCAGTCTGCCATCTTGGCTCCGCCTCCCCTCTACTGTATTTTGAAGCTCCTTATATACCTTTTTCAATTCCTTAGGCTCTGCTATACATTTACTCATTATGTTCATATCCTTGGTGACTTTGTCTTTGAATTCATTAATTTCTTCAATTTTTAAACTACTTTTTGGATTTCTATTTCCATCATTTTCTCCATTCCATTCATCTCATTTTCTATCCATATTCTGGATTCTATTACTGATATTTCAATGATTTCTCTGTGGATTGTATTTTTTACTATATTGCCTTTGTCATCTCTTGGGGTAATTAATCTGCTCTTACTTATCATGTTGCCAGAGTTCTTTTGCTGGTTCCGCTCTATGAGTATTTTTGGCTATTTGTCAATTAAAACTGGCATGGTGAGACTGTATCAGGAGGCCCCGGGAACTGGAGCTAGCTATCCGTTCTCCAGTGTGTTGGGGTTTGTGACGGTGGCTTTTCCCCTACAGCTTGGGAAAAGTCCTTTTCAGAGCTATAGCCAGAGGCTCTGAGGGCTGGCTTGGTGAGATAATGCAAGCTGATTCTGTCTTGATGTCAGCCTGCCTCTACGCAATCCTAAGGAGCAGCAGTATTACACTGGAATCTCACCTGGGGAAAGATACAAACACCTGCATCGGCCCACCCCTGTCAGTGATAGCCAGAGGGCAGGAATATGTCCCTCTCTGCTGCAGTACCACCACTGCTCAACCTCAGAGGGTCACTGGGTGGACTCCCCTGTGCGAGAATTCTGGTCAGATTGTCCCAGATGGCACCCACTCTGCTCACCCAAAAGAGTTCCAAGAGTCACCAAATGGCCAGAAAACAGACATCCATGGGCAGAACCATATGCAAATTCCCACAGGGCTGTACAGGGTCCCCTCCAGTGGAAAAGACAGTCAGGATAGTTTACATATAAGAGCTCAAATCAAATGGTATCTATCAATGTCCAGAATGTCATATCCTAGCACAGCAACCAAAGAAATACTGCGGTAAGGAGAGAAGATGACATCTGGGGCAGGAAGAAGTGGGGAGAGTTTTGGTGGAGTGTTCATGTTGAATTTCTTTTGACCATAGGAAATTATGAGGGGTTCCACTGGCTGTTCTATTTGCATTGAGGACCTGCCAGGCCTTTTTCTTCCTCACATGCCCTAAATGAAAACAAACCTAGTGAAATAATGGCCCCTTCTGGATTTCAGGTACCA
This sequence comes from Galago senegalensis, assembly GCA_963575145.1. Classification (NCBI taxonomy): domain Eukaryota; kingdom Metazoa; phylum Chordata; class Mammalia; order Primates; family Galagidae; genus Galago; species Galago senegalensis. Next base: position 16,185 of record CAUYTI010028500.1, read on the forward strand.
CCTAATCAGCATTAAATTAAGCTAATCAACATATCCACCACCTCAAACATTTACATTTTTGCAATGACAAGATTACAAATTTACTCTTTTCGCAGTGTTGGAAAGTACAGACCTCAACCATTAGCTATATTTGCTATGCTGTACAATTGATCTTTTAAAAATTCAACTTATTACTCCTGAGACTTTGTACCCTTTGGTTTGAGACCCTGGTAACCATCATTTTATTCTATGATTCTATCACTTTAATTTTTTTAGGTTAGACATGTAAATGTGAATACGTGGTGAAAAATTTTCAGGCTGAATAATATTCCCTTGTGTATATATACACCACATTTTCCTTATCCACTCATCCTGCAATTTGTTAGCATCACCAGTGCCATAGGATAAGTCTCCCTCTATGTGGGCCATTCCCTCCCTAGGCTTTTGTGTAGAATGACCAACCCTCTTTCCAAATGTACACTCATGAATCCCTGTATCCACTCATCCAACAATTACTTGTGAGTGCTTTCTATGACTGAACACCTGAAGCTCATATCCCATAAAGTGTTGTGGCCCTGTCATGTGAACTGGGAAATGCAAGGAGGTAAACATTTTATTCTGTGCAAACTCCCACCCTGAAATTGGCACATATTTTCCCCTTGACATAAGAGGTCATATTGCCTCTTTGCCTACCTAAGACTTTTGTGACATACATGTGTGAGCCCTGGAGGAGAGTGCGGTAAGGTCTCAGTTTATCTGCATCTGCCTTTTCTACACTTGTCTTGGACAAAGTGTAGTGTCTGTGCCCACACCTGTGACCAGCATCAGTGAGTAGAAAAGTTAAATGATTGTTTAATGTTCATGACACCAATGCTTCTTGATTTATCTGCCCATCACATATTTGAAGGATAAGGTACTTCCACGTCAGTAATAATAGCCCATGAATACAGAACTTCTGGTGTGGGTAAAAACAGGATCCCATGAGTTGATAAGTCAGGACTGCAGTGACGAAGAGGTCATCTAAGGAAAGTATATGGCATGTTAATTTAGATAAAGCCCTTCTGCCCAATTCTTCCCAAGTGAAGTTCTTGTTTGAGACTGAAGGGAACACAAGTTATTACCTGAGGTGCCAGAGAAAGGTGTGTGTCACCACACCTCTAAGCAGAGTCTAATAAGGTGGAAGATAGAACACATCCAAGGGGGGCCAGGGTGACTACAAACTCCAACTCCATCAATGTCAATTCATGTGTTGCTCCCCTAGTTCTTATCAGAGGTCTGCATTAGAGCTTCCCAGCCTTTCAGCTCCCAGTAGAAGCTCTTTTCCCCTGTATTTCCAGGGGAAATGTACTCAAAGTGTACAACATGATGTTTTGATCTACAGATCTACATATACACGATTACCACAATCAACTAAATCAACACATCTATTGCCTCACATAGTTACTTGTGCATGTGGGAGTGCATGTGTGTGTATATGTGAATATTATACAGCATTAAAAAAGGAGAAGATTCTGTCATTTGTGATGACATGATTTTTGGATGCACTTGGAGGACACTGTGCTAAGAGAAATAAACCAGGCACAAAAAGAAAAACTGCATGATTTCACTGATTTCATGATCATGTGGCATCTAAACAAGGTCATCATTTTTTCACAATGAGCAGATAAGCTCTTCTTTATGGCTATAGGCATTTTCAGAGCGGTATTCCAAGAAAAATCAGCAGTTTTTCCCTCAGATTTGACTTCAAACATGAGCAAGGGATTCCACACTTCGGATCTCATTGGAGATGACATTATGACGTTTATCCCCAACATTGAAGGGAAGGAAGGAAAGAAAAGGATTGGCCTATGTGTAGCTCACATATGTAAAATTGAACTGGAGGCTTGGAGTGAGGTGGTACATGTGTGGGGAAAGTGGTGGGGGGATCTGGTTACAAGAACTGAGGTGTACCACCTGCACCCTATGTGTACCCTCAGTGTGCCCAGTGCTGAGTGTGTTCTTTCACCTGGTTGACCTCAGGCAATAATCCGCCAAGATTTATAATTTTGCTATCATCATTACTTGTGATTTACAGAACAAGAAAATCAAGCTTAGAAAACTTAGAACTTTGCAAAATTTTGAAGAGCTCGGAAACTACTGAGATGGGATAGGAATCCAGACTGACTTTTCCACTTATTTTTTCCTTTTATTTTCTTTTCTCTTGCCTTTCCTTCCCTTCCCTTCCTTTTTTTATTTCCTTTTTTTTTTTTTGGACCAGCCTGATATTATTACACAGTCTTCAGTCTTACCATACATCCTGAAGAATGTCAAGGATTAGGAGTTCAATCTGTCAACATTATCACTAGAGACAGAAACTTTAACATTCATTTTCTTTGTTTATTTTTTAACTTCAGAATGTTAGGGGGTAAAGATGTTTTGTTTACATGCTTTGGGTCAAGGTTATATACGCAATTGGTGCCCTTCACCCAGATAGTGTGCACTGTACCAGTAGATGTGAATTTAACCATGCCCTTCTCCCCGACTCCCACCACACAGTTTGATTTTCACCGAAATTTATTTCCATATGTGCACTTAAGTGTTTATTGATTCATTCCAATTTGGTATTGGGTATGTGTTTCTTTCTTCATTCCCATGATGTTTCACTCAGAAGAATGATTTCTAGTTCCCTCCAAGTTGTCCACAATGATACCAGGTCACCATTGTTTTAACGGTTGGGTAATACTTTCATAGTATGCGTATACCACATTGTATTAACCTATTTATGTATCAGTTAGCACTTGGATTGTTTCCACATGTTTGTGACTTTGGATCGTGCTGCTATAAACATTCAAGTGCAGGTGCCCTTTTGATAAAATGACCTTTTCTTCCCTTGGATTTATATGCAATAGTGGGATTGCCAGATCAAATGGAAGGTGTACTTTAAGTTCTTTGAGTTATCACCTTATAATTTTTCATGGGGGTTGCACTACTTTGTATTTCCACCAAAAGTGCAGTATGTCTCCGAATTCATGCCAGCATCTATTCTTCTCTCTGCATTCATGGAAGTATCTATTGTTTGGGGACTTTTTAATATGTGCCATTGTTTTTTTTATTAATTGCCCCATTATATTCTCAATTTAATTATTTATTTATTTATTATTAAATCATAGTTGTGCTCATTAATACTATCATGGGGTACAGTGTGTTGTTTCCATATACAATTTGAAATACTCTCATCCAACTGGTTAACATATCCTTCAAGTCATTCTCACAGTTGTTGTGTTAAGACATTTATATTCTACATCTAGAAAGATACACATGTACCCTTATAGGATAAATCATAGGCGTGATCCCAGCAATCACCCTCCCTCCACCCATCCTCCCCTCTCCCCTCCCCTCCCTTTCCCCTTTCCCCATATTCTTGGGCTGAAATTGGGTTATAGCTTTCTTATGATAGCTAAAAATTAGTTTCATAATAGGGTTGAGTACATTGGATACTTTTTCTTCCATTCTTGAGATACTTTGCTAAGAAGAATATTTTCCAGCTTCATCCATATAAACATGAAGGAGGTAAAGACTCCATGTTTCTATATGGCTGCACATTATTCCATGGTGTACATTGTGTACATATACCACAATTTGATCTATTCATGGGTGGATGGGCACTTGGGCTTCTTCCATGACCTAGCAATTATGAATTGGGTTGCAATGAGCATTCTGGTACAAATATCTGTACTGTAGCGTGATACTTGGCCTTCTTGATATATACCTAGCGGAGGAATTATAGGATCAAATGGTAGATCTATTTTTAGCTTTCTAATTGTTCCCAGATGACTTTCCAAAAGGGACATTTTAGTTTGCAATCCCACCAGCAGTGTAGAAGTATTCCCTATTCTCCACAACCATGCCAGCAGCTGTGATTTTGGGATTTTGTGATATGGGCTAATCTTACAGGTGTTAGATGGTATCTTAAAGTAGTTTTGATTTGTATTTCTCTGATGATTAAGGATGGTGAGCATTTTTTCATATATCTGTAGGCCATTTGTCTCTCTTCCTCAGAGAAGTTTCTCTTCAAGTCCCCTGCCCAGCCTGAGATGGGATCACTTGTTCTCTTCTTGCTAATATGCTTGAGTTGTCTGTGGATTCTTGTTATTAAACCTTTGTCAAATATATAACCAGCGAATATCTTTTCTCATTCTAAAGGTTGTCTACTTGCTTTTCTTACTGTGTTCTTGTCTGTGCGGAAGCTTTTTAATGTCAGGAGGTCCCAGTAGTGTATTTTTGATGTTGCTTCAATTGCCCGGGGGGTCCTCCTCATAAAATTTTCGCCCAGGCCTATTTCTTCAAGAGTTTTCCCTACACTTTCTTCTAGTGTTTTTATAGTTTCATGTTTTAAATTTAAATCTTTAATCCAGTGAGAGTGTATCTTATTTAGTGGTGACAGGTGTGGGTCCAGTTTCAGTCTTCTGCAAGTCACCAGACAGTTTGACCAGCACCATTTGTTAAATAGGGAATCTTTTCCCCACTCAATGTTTTTAATTGGCTTGTCAAAGATCCTATAGCCATAAGTAGCTGGGTTCATCTGTTGGCTCTCTATTCTGTTCCGTACATCTACCTGTCTGTTTTTGTGCCAATACCATGCTGTTTTGATCACTATGGATTTATAGTATAGTATGATGGCTGGTAGCGTGATTCCTCCTGTTTTGTTTTTATTTCTGAGTAATGTCTTGGCTATTTAAGGTTTTTTCTTATTCCATATGAAATGAAGTATTTTTTTTTTTACGTCTTTAAAGTATGACAATGGAACTTTAATAGGGATTGTATTGAAATTATACATTGCTATAGGTAGTACAGACAATTTAACTATGTTATTTTTTCCCAGCCATGAACATGTTATGTTTTTCCATTTGTTAACATTTTCAGCTGTTTTCTCAGAGTTTTATAGTTTCTAGAGATCTTTCACGTCCTTTGTTAGGTCAACTCCCAAATATTTCATCTTTTTTAGCACAACTGTGAACGGAATAGAGTTCTTGACTATTTTTTCAGCTTGACTATTGTTGGTATATACAAAGGCTACCAACTTATGGGTATTGATTATGTAACCTGAGATGCTGCTCTATTCCTTGATCACTTCTAAGAGTTTTGTAGTAGAGTCCCTGGTCTTTTCCAGGTATACAATCATGTCATCTGCAAAGAGTGAACGTTTGATCTCTTCTGATCCTATGTGAAAACCCTTGATTGCCTTTTATTCCCTAATTGCTGTGTCTAAAACTTCAATCGCAATATTAAAGAGCAATGAAGACAATGGGCAACTTTGCCTGGTTCCTGATCTGAGTGGAAATGATTTCAATGTAACTCCATTCAATACGATATTGGCTGTGGGTTTTCTGTAGATGGCCTCTATTAATTTAAGAAATGTCGGCTCGGCGCCTATAGCTCAACTGGCTAAGGCGCCAGCCACGTACACCTAAGGAGGTGGGTTCGAATCCACAGCCTGGACCCGCCAAACAACAAAGACAGCTGCAACCAAAAAATAGCCGGGCGTTGTGGAGGGCGCCTGTGGTCCCAGCTACTTGGGAGGCGGAGGCAAGAGACTCGCTTGAGCCCAGGAGTTGGAGGTTGCTGTGAGCTGTAATGCCATGGCACTCTACCCAGGCGGACAGCTTGAGGCTCTGTCTCAAAAAAAAAAAA
>CAUYTI010028501.1:0-17124 GCA_963575145.1 Galago senegalensis
TACAATTTGAAATACTTTCATGCAACTGGTTAACATAGCCTTCATGTCTTTTTCTTAGTTATTGTGTTAAGACATTTATATTCTACATTTAGAGAGATTCACATGTACCCTTATAGGATGAACCATAGGCGTGATCCCACCAATCACCCTCCCTCCACCCATGAATAGATTTTCTTAAAGGAAGATATACAACTAGCCAATGAGTAAATGAAAAGATGCTCAACATCATTAGTCATCAGCCAAACTAGAATAATCATACATTATTGGTAGGAAAAGTGCAGCCCATTTCAGAAACAGTCAAGCAGTTCCTTAAAGGAAAGGTGTCCTGGGGTGCCAGCCCCACATACGGGAGGTGGGGAGTTCAAACCCAGTCCTGGTCAAAAGCTGCAAAAAGGGCAGCACCTGTGGCTCAGTGAGTAGGGTGACGGCCCCATATACGAGGGTAGCGGGTTCAACCCCAGCCCTGGCCAAACTGCAACAAAAAAAATAGCCGGGCGTTGTGGCGGGTGCCTGTAGTCCCAACTACTTGGGAGGCTAAGGCAAGAGAATCACCAAAACCCAAAAGTTGGAGGTTGCTGTGAGCTGTGATGCCATGACACTCTACCCAGGGGCAATAAAGTGAAACTCTGTCTCTAAAAAAAAAACTAAAGGTGTCTCAGAAGTTTCCCCTAAAGTCACCATACACAGAAAACTGGGAAATTGCAGCTAAATGTACCTTTATTTACAAAATAGTCATTATAACATTTTACAAAAATATTTACAAAACATTCCCTATGTGTTGGCCACCTTTTTGTAAAATGTTATAGTAACTTTTTGTAAATAAAGGTACATTTAGTTATAATTTCCCATTTTCCTATGTACGGTGAATTTAGGGGCAAGTTTTGATACACCCTGAATTAAACAAAGTTACCATATGACTACTCCTAATGACCATAATTCTACTCCTAAGTATATATATACACAGAAAATGAAAACCTATAGTTGACACAAAATCATGGGTGTGAATGTATTATAGTAGCATTATTTAAAATCACCAACAGGTGGAAGCAAACTAAATGTCCCTCAACTAATGAATGGGTAAATAAAATGTGATATAGGCGGAGTGTGGTGGCTCACTCCTGTAATCCAGTCCTTTGGGAGGCTGAGGTAGGAGAATCACTCGAGGCCAGAAGTTCACGACCAACCTTAGCAATACAGCAAGACCTCCATCTCTAAAAAAGTAAAAAATTAGCTGAGTATGGTGGTGTGCACCTGTAATCCTAGCTACTTGGGAGGCTGAGGAGGAAGATCACTTTAGCCCACAAGTTGGAGGTTATAGTAAGCTGTTAACTGTGCCACTGCACTCCACCCTGAGTAACAGAGCAAGACCCTGTCTCTAAAATAAACAGACATAGTTAGGCATTGTGGTGGGTGCCTATAGTCCCAGCTACTTGGGAGGCTGAGGCAAGAGAATCGCTTAAGCCTAAGAGTTTGAGGTTGCTGTGAGTTGATACTACAGCACTCTACCAAAGGCAACATAGTGAGACTTGGTCTCAAAAAAAAATATATATATATCTATATATAAACAGACAATCAAATAAACAAAATGTGGTATATATAGACTATGGACTATTACTTGGTCATTAAAAAATGATGTACTGGCTTAGTGCCAATAGCACAGTGGTTATAGCACCGGCTACTGCAACCAAAAACCAGAAAGGCATTGTGGTAGGTGCCTATAGTCCCAGCTATTTGGGAGGCTGAGGCAAGAGAATCACTTAAGCCCAAGAGTTTGGAGGTTGCTGTGAGCTGTGATGCCATGTCACTCTACCCAGGGTGACACAGTGAGAATCTGTCTCAAAAAAAAGAAAAAGTATTGATATATGATAAAGCATGGATGAAGCTTGAAAATATTATTCTGAGTGAAAGATACTATGATTCTACTCAAATGAAGTATTTATAATAGGAAAATTTACAGTTGGAAACTAGATTTGTGGTTAACTAGGGATGGGACATGGAGGGTGGGGAGGGTCAGGGAGTAGTAGGTAAAGAATATAAAGTTTGTTTTGGAGGCAATGAAAATGTTCTAAAATTGATCATGGATGATGACTGCACACATCATACCAAAAACCAATGAATTGTATACTTCATATGAGTGAATTGTATGGTATTTTTAAAGTTGTTTTTTTAAAAGAAAGAATAGTGGTTTATAGCTTTTAATCCTGAGAAGAACTAAAGCAGTCATGGTAACATGCCCTTAAACTTAAAACCATTCTTTACCCAGATAATCTCATTTCATAATATAAAAACATTCATCTAGAAATTTCTTACAGCCTTTTCTTACTTGTTATCAATAGACCAGCCTTCAAACAGGAAATGTTGCTGCCTGGTCTAGCCTTGTGGCCAATTTCCAAAGAAGTGATCATTAATGGACCTTGTCCCTGGGCTCTCAGCTAAAACCATTCATGAGTAGTAATCTCACTTGCTATATTTTTTTGTGTGATGTGACAAGAGTCTCACTTTCTCACCCTCAGTACAGTACTATCACATCATAGCTCACAGCAACCTCAAACTCCTGGGCTCAAGCGATTCTCTTGCCTCAGCCTCCAGAGTAGCTGGGACTACAGCTATTTTTAGAGACGAGGTCTCACTCTGGGTCAGGCTGGTCTCAAACCTGTGAGCTCAGGCAGTCTAACCATCTCGCCCTCCCAAAGTGCTAGGATTATAGGTGTGAGCCACCACGTCCAGTCCTCACTTGCTGTATTATCTCTAAAACTGATGGGGAAGCCTCAGGCATTCAAAGTCTATTGACCAAAGAGCAAGAGAGGAAGGACATCTATCTCTTCACATTGCAGATGGGTGCCTCATAATTTAAACAGAACTCAATGGCATTTAGAAGCTTGTTTCTATAAAGAAACACATTCCCAAACTCTAATTTGCAAATTAAAATTAAGCCTTGAAAAATGCTTAATCTTGAATGACTAGAGATTATGGAGAGAAAAAACAAAGGAAATTATTTTTATTGAAAATTTACCTGAAAAATGAAATTTCTCTTCAGAAAAATGGGCTAGCTGTGCACATATTCTGCTTTTCTCTTGTAACAAAGTTTCTTTTAAGGCACTTTCTCTATATCCTCTAGAATTAAGAGCTTCGATAAGTCGGTCTAGCTGTTCACAAGAACTATAAAAGCACCACCGATTTGGCTTATGCACTGGTTTTGGCAGCTGCACAGAACAATCACATGGACCTTGGTCAAAGTTGGAGGTAGATTCAGACTTCAAAGACTCTCCATTTTTAGTGGATACCTGAGGATCTTGAGACTGTACATTACTCTGAAATAATGAAGGTCTAGGCAACAGCATGTCTTCAGTGAGGCCAGAATAATCTTCTTCAATAAACAATCCAGGAATAGAAGGGAAAATCCAGTATCGCCTATACATGCGGTCGCGACCCAAAGGAAATATATTGGTACATGCTATGGCACTTTGGATTTTTTCTGAGAGCTCTCTCTCTTTTCGTTGGTATTCTTGTTTTAATATTTCTTCCTCATCAGTAGTAAGGGGCTCGCCTGTTACACAGTTGATCTCTTCTTGCCTTGTGAATTCTTTAAATCCATTTTGTCCCCTTTTCCCTATGGTTAAAATAACACTTTGCACCATCATCATATTTTAAATGTCCATTGGAAAAGTATGAGATACAAAGCTACCTCAAGTTATTATGTGTTGTGGACTAAATTTTATCTCCCCCATCCCAAATTCATTATGTTGAAACCTTAACCTGCAATGTAACTATATTTGGAGATAGGGCCTTCAAGGAGATAATGAAGGTTAATTGAAATCATTAGGGTGGGTCCCTAATCCAATAGGATTGTGGTCCTTACAAGAATAAGAGACATCAGAACTCTTATTCTTTGCTGTACTCAGAGAAAAAGCCATGTGAGGACACAGCAAGATGGGACTGCCTGCAAGCCAAGGAGAGGCCTCAGCAGACACCTGACAGCTTAGACTTCCAGCCTCCAGAACTGTGTTATAACAAATTTCTGTTATTAAAGCCATCCCAGTCTGTGGTATTCCATTATGGCAGCCCAAGCAGCCTAATGCACTATGTTAGTGAGTAAGCATTTAAAAAACAATATAGAGGGCAGTGCCTGTGGCTCAAAGGAATAGGGTGCTGGCCCCACATGCTGGAGGTGGTGGGTTCAAACCCAACCCTGGCTAAAAACTGCAGAAAAAAAAGAAAAAAATATATATAGAAAAAAAAGCGATTTCATCCAAATTATAGGTACAGAATTAATTTAATGACTTCCTTCAATAGTCATTAAATGGGGATGGTTAAAGATCCTCAGAAATAGCTTGTATCAATAGCATTTAAAAAAACTGTTCCCTTTGATCTAGCAATTTATGAAATTACTTTGAGGCAATAGAGATTTTCATTCTCAGCAATATGATACCAATTATGAGTGTTTTGATTTTTTTATCTCTAGCACATGGGAGGCATCCACTGCATGGTGAATGTGTACACTGTAGAACAAAAATTTCTATTTGGTCTTCTATCAAGTAGTGAATGTGGAAATTCAACAAAACTTGTTGAAAAGACAAAAGTCGAAGTTATGAGAAACCAACTTATTAAAGAAATCGTAATATTATCTTTCTTCTGTGACGTATAAGGGATATAAATAACAACCCACTTATAAATATACTAATAAGAATAACAACACTTTTATAATACATCACAGCTATAAGGTAGGCATTTAAAAACAAACAAATCAAAGTAATTTAGTGGATATTTTAAATAGCTAAATTAATAAAGTGTCTTATCAATTAAAAACATACAAATGAGCATGGTCTTAAGAAATTTCAGTGTTGTTACCCCTTTTGCTTCTCCTTTGTGATCCTAAGTCATCTTCATCTTCAGTGACCATATCTTGATCTAGTTCCTTTTGCTCTACTTCTTTGCTCTCAGTACTAGTGTCAAAATCTTCCCTTTCTTCATCCCTTTAGTATAAACATAAAGATTAAAATTACTAATGAACATATAATTCCATTCACAAAATATCTATGACCTGCCTACAAAAAATCAGACATCATATGCTTATGAAGTAGTGAATAACATGACAGAGTTTGCGTCTTAAAGAGAAAGCAGATAATTACATAAATTACTATAAAATTACGTGGTAAGTGTTAAACAGGAGAAGTTCAAGGCACTGTGAAAGCATTTCAGGGAGAACCAAATCTAATCTCAGGGATCAAGAAAGACTGGCTTGAAGAAGTGACAAACCTAAGAACAGGGAGATGGTAGAGCAGTAGGCTGCAGAAGAGACGAAATCTGCACGAACAGCAGAGGAGTAACATATGCAAAGACATGAAGCCAAAAGGAAAGGGAGGAGTTTATAATTCTGAGAAAAGAGTAAATGGCAAAGTAGCAATCCAAGATGGAGGAGAAACAGACGGGGTTAGATCATGCCAAGCCTTGTAAGGGCATTATCTAAAAGCAATGGGAAAAAATCTGAACAGTTTGGAAGGAAATGATAATACACATTAGAAAGTGCTTTGGCCACCATGTGGAGAGAAAGTGGATGAGAGGAGATCAGTAAAGAAGCCACTATAATAGTCCGGGTGGGCTGGCTAGAAGGTAACGATGGTTTAGAATAAGATGGAGAAGGCTGGGCATGGTAGTTCATCCCTATAATCCCAGCGCTTTGGGAGGATGAGGGGGGCAGATCACCAGAGCTCACAAGTTCGATACCATCCTGAGCTACAGTGAGACTCCCATCTCTAAAAATAGCCAGGCTTTGTGGCAGATGCCTATAGTCCCAGCTACTTGGGAGGCTAAGACAAGAGAATTGCTTTAGCCCAAAAGTTTGAGGTTGCTGTGAGCTATGATGATGAATCTCTACTGAGGGCGATAAAATGAGACTCTTGTCTCAAAAAAAAAGAAAAAAAGAAAGAAAGAAAAACAAGAAAGGAAAGAATAAGGTGAAGAGACATAGACAAATAGTGGAGGAGAGAAAGAGACAAATTTCAGAAATAGTGAAGTAGGCAGTTAGTTAAGCAGTTCCTTATCAGACATATGATTTGCAACTATTTTCTCCCATTCTTCTTTCTTCATAGTGCCCTTCGAAGCACAAAAGTTTTTATTTTTGATGAAGTTCATTTATTTTTTCTTTGGTTCTTAGTGCTTTAGGTGTCATATCTATTCACTTTCTTAAGTATCCAAATGCATTTTCTCACAGTGTTTGTTGCTGGCCATACAAAATATAGCTGCTAAAAAGTTTGTGACTTATCATTTTAAGATATAATAGATATTGCTGGGCATGGTGGCCCATGCCTCTAATCCCAGTTATTTGGAAGGATAAGATGGGAGGATGGCTTCAGCCCAGGAATTAGAGACTAGCCTGACTAGCGAAACAGTTGAAACCCATGTCAAAAAAAAAAAAAAAAACTTAACAGGTATTTTTACATAAAAGTATAACAAAAAGTCAATACACTAATTTTAGAAGAGTTTTTTCAGACCCTTCCTTTGCAGATTTTGTGTAAAAAATTATTTTTGTCAGATCTGAATATAGTTTGCCATTCACAATATGAAAAAATTCATATTTGCTTTCATAGCCAATCCTGCCCCAAATATTTTCATATTCAACAAAACACTTTTCTTTTTTTAATGACGTGGGCTTTTACTGTGTTGCTCAGGCTAAGTACAGTGGCACCATCACAGCTCACTGCAACATCAATCTCCGGTATTCCAGTCATCTTTTTGCCTCAGCCTCCTAAATAGCTACAACTATACCCATGTCCCACTGTGCCTTGATAATTTTTCTATTTTTTCTAGAATGAGGGTCTTGCTAAGTTGCTAGGCTGGTCTCCAACTCCTGGGCTCTAGTGATCCACCCCTGTCAGCTTCCTAAAGAATACAGGCACAAGCACGGGGCTTGAAATGTCATGAAGTACTTAGGCAGTCTTTAAATCACTTAACGTGATGATATCCTCTCTCTGTATCATCTATCAAAGCTTCTGATCACATTCCTGTTCCTCTATAGGCTCAGAAGAACTTGACAAAACACACTGTATAGCTGTAACGGTGGTAGTTGAAAGGGAAGATAAACTAGTAGTTGTGCAAAAAATATTACATGATTGGTTAAAAATAGGCAGGTGTGTAGGCCAGGTGCGGAGGCTCAAGACTATAATCCTAGCACTCTGGGAGGCCAAGGCAGGGGGATCACTTGGAGTCAGAAGTTTAAGACAAGCTTGAGCTAGAGCGTGAGATATTGTCTGTACCATACAAGAAAAAAATAAACTGGGCATGGTCGCAGGTGCCTACAGTCACAGCTACTCAGGAGGCTATGGTGAAAGATCACTTGAACCCAGGAGCTTGAGGTTGCTGTGAGTTAGTTGAGGTTGCTGTGAGCTAAGTTAATGCCAAGGCACTGTAGTCTGGGGTAACAGAGTAGAACCAGTTTCAAAAAAACCCAAAACAGCCTATTAAAAGTTTTCTAGTAAATTATCATTTATTAAAAAACTATGAGAGGGTAGCACCTGTGGCTCAAAGGAGTAGGGTGCCAGCTCCAATGCTGGAGGTGGCAGGTTCAAACCCAGCCCTGACCAAAAACTGCAAAAAAAAAGAAATTCTATGAGAAAATGAGCTCCAGATTCCCTAGAATTAGCTTAAAACAAATTCTTTAAAAACATAACATCAGGCAGTGCCTGTGGTTTAAGGAGTAGGGCGCTGGCCCCATATGCTGGAGGTAGTGGGTTCTAACCAAGGATCAGCCAAAAGATGCAAAAAAAAAAAAAAAAAAAAAAACCTAAAAAACATAACATGCACATACCGGGGGACGGCCTATTTGTAGTATCACAGGCTTGCTTAACACAATTATTATATACCTATACAAAAAACTACTTTTCTAAAAATCTGACAACAGTTTAGAGTTTAAGGTATCTTATTTTTATTCTTCTTTATTTATAACCAACAAACTCTTGAGATAACTTTTATTCTTTATGTATGGTAAGATGAATAAATAAAGCCAGATGAGCAGTGTGATTCAAACCATACCCAACAGATACATCTGCTGTTGAACTTCTTTGCTCATCTTCCTTCAGTTTTTCTTGTTTCTCTTTCATTTTTTGTTCTTGCTCCTTAAGTTTTTCTTCCTTCCTTTTACGAATTCTAAAAGTTAAAATAAGTATTATAGTTTATCTGGTACAAAGATATTTTTTCACTTTTAGCACCTTGCCTTTAATTATCAACTTATGGAAAATGTTCCAAACATTACTACAAAAGAATAAAGTAATCCATTCATAATTTCTTAGTAATGCAAACAAGCATCAGAGTGAGCCAATTATCACATTATGGTGCAATGTAAATATGATTGTAAATCCGAAGAAATAAACCATCATTCGCATGACTGACTGTATTTACAGCTTACCTCGCAGCTGCTTCTTCCCTCTCTTTTCGATGTTGTTCTGCCTTTAACTCCCGGAATTCCTGCTTTGCTTGTCTTAATATGTCAACATAATCTTCAATGAAATCCCTAGTAGAAACCAGGGTCAGCAACTTCCCACAGAGAGCATGAAGTATCTTCATTTTTTCTCCTGTCAAAAATTGGTAAATAACTTCTGTACCATTAATGTTAAAAAAAATTGTGTTTAAAAATTTTAAATTTGAGGCTCAATGTGGAAATAAAAATGAGGATCGATTTCTCATGGTCAAACATGCCAACAACATGTCTTCAAAAAAGAACAACTTTTTTTTTTTTTTTTTTTTTTTTTTTTGGAGACAGAGCCTCAAGCTGTCCCCCTGGGTAGAGTGCCGTGGCATTACAGCTCACAGCAACCTCCAACTCCTGGGCTCAAGCATGTCTCTTGCCTCCGCCTCCCAAGTAGCTGGGACCACAGGCGCCCGCCACAACGCCCGGCTATTTTTTGGTTGCAGCCGTCATTGTTGTTTGGCCGGTCCGGACTGGGGATTTGAACCCGCCACCTTAGGTGTACGTGGCTGGCGCCTTAGCCGGTTGAGCTATAGGCGCCGAGCCAGAAAAGAACAACTTTGAATCCGATCTAACAGCTATATGATATATGAGGCATTTCAGACACTAATGTCTGTGTGTACTAGTTATATGGACATGAGAAACTGTCTAATCACAAAAGAATTATTTTCCAAATTTTAATTTTTAGATTGAGTAATGAAGTTCAAATCAAGACTAAATTACAACCATTAAAAAAATGTCAATGGGCAAATTGCTACTTTGAAAGGAACACACAAAACACCACCAAGTTATAAAGACTATACCAATGTCAGGACTTAAGATATTGTACTTTTATTACATGTTTTCCAAAGTATATTGAGAGGTAAATTCCAGGCTCGGCACTTGTAGCTCAGCACATGGGAGTTTGAAACCAGCCTGGGCCTGCCAAACCACAATGACAACTACAACCAAAAAATAGCCAGGTGTTGTGGCAGGTGCCTGTAGTCCCAGCTACTTGGGAGGCTGAAGCTAGGCAACTCTTGCTTAAGCCCAAGAGTTTGAGGTTGCTGTGAGCTGTGATGCTACAGTACTCTAGCCAGGGCAACATAGTGAGACTCTGTCTCAAAAAAAAAAAAGAAAGAAAGAAAGAAAAGAAGAAGTAAATTCCATATGTGTACATTAAAAATTTCTTATTTTAAAAATGAAGTGAAAAATAAGTTCATCTTAACCTTATATGGTTTTTTCTCATACCTCAAACACTTATTCAAGCAACTGGCAGAATTTAGCAGCTGTAAGTTTAAACTTCTAATACACTAATGCAGTGGTTCTCAATCTTCCTAATGCCTCAACCCACAGGTTGAGAACTGCTGTGCTAATGAATAAAAGACAGCTAGTTTGCTAGCTAACTCTTACTTGTCCTTCTAAACTTAGTAGATGTAGTAGACTAACCACAAATTTTTAAAATAGTAGAGAATCTAAATAAAGAAAATCACAAATAACTAAAGTTAATATGAATAATACAGTAGTTTCAATTTAGATCACTATTTGCATTCCGACAATTTCTTTTTAAGACTGCATTTTGGCTGGGTGTGGTGTCTCGCACTTGCAGTCCCAGTACTTTGGAAGGCTGAGGTGGGAGGAGTACATGAGCCCAGGAGTTTGAGACCAGTGTGGTCAACACAGTAATATCTTGTCTCTAAAGGGGGGAAAAGATTGCTTTTTTCTCTCTTTATAGAGATTTATCATCTGATGCACAAGAAGATAGGAAGTGGGAAATACAAAGTGAGAAGGTTATACAAATTCCAACTTGCAAAGTTTACCTGGTGTCAAATCATACACTGAAGTGCTTGACAATTTCTTCACCAGACTGGGATTACTCAAACGAAGCTCCATGCAGGCATCATCTGTAGCATCAAATCCTCCTCTTTTCTGATATCTGTACTTTGCATTTGCTGATGTTACATCAGCACCTGAAGCTAAAATGTGCAGTCTGAGGATTTCAGACAGGGTACAGCTATCGAGATCCAAGCTTTTCAAACTGCAGCCTATAGTTGTTAAAAATGAAATAGTCATTTAGAATATAAACAACTAATACTCAGCAATGTAAAATATACCTTTATAAAATTAAAAATAAAGATCCAAACAACAACAAAAAAATAAAACCCACACATACCCTGGTGTAACTGTGGCCATGCAGCTGCCAAAGATGCAACTGCAGACAGTGCAGATTTTGTGGGGTCTGCATCTTCATCCAAAGCCTCTGTTAAATCTTTAAGGAAATAAATACTTTATTCTAGTGCAAATGAAAGCTTGAATATTTGGGAATAATGCCCTTTTAAAATAATGAAAGAAACAGCAAACAACTTAGCATTCAAGAACCTCAAAAGAACCAACACTCGGTACAAGCATTACTTAAATTCTGCCTATTCTCCACTTCCAACTATAAATCCTAAACCGTGCTAACACTGCCATTTCCTTACATTACAGAAAACAATTTCCAAATTACCAACAAGATGCACATACAAATTCCAAAAAAAAAAAAAAAAGGTAATTTTCACTTTAGAATTAAAAACAAATCCTATCATACTCAATATAACCTTAGAAAAATCAACCTTGAAAATTGGAATTTATTTAAAGATACTCAACCTATTGTAATTATTTTAAGATTAAAATCATAACAAAGAATGTTGTAGTCACCACAGAAAATGAGTTAAAAAAGTGAAACAATGCACTGCTGTCATTTACCTACTGATTTATCTTCTTCATCAAAATTTCCTATTTTTATCCCCCAATCCAAAAAACAATAGAAGACTTTCCTGTATTTTCTAAACAAATTGCTTTAGCTTTTAAAACAGAGTTCATCTTATAAATAGGACTGAATAGCAAATGCATTTGTATTTTATGCATCAGTATATACACTTATTCCCAATAATAATACATAGATTGATAAATAAAATTAAAGTGTCAACTATGAAAAACCATAAGCTTACCAAAAAACCCTTCTGTTGTATCACAGCACAGTACGCTTGGCTTCAGATCAAGTCAGATAATGTATATATTCCAGTCTTAGCCCTGCTCAGTGCCCTTCAGACAAGTCACTTAATCTAGGCGTTACTTTTTTAAAGGGGTGAGTACAGATCAGCATCAGTTTTCAAATTCTTCAAACAAAATAGTTTTTGAAAACCCAATATAAAGGAGATAAAAGATGCTCATTAAAGTTGGGGTAAGGAGATGAGAATTTTGCCCTTTCATTTTTCCAACTTTCCAGCAGTGGCACCAAGGAATCTCTAAACAACTTCTAGGGTACTTTGGATCAGAGTTTGAAAATCACGAGGCTAATTTGATTCTGTGGTTCCTTAGCCTTCTACTATATGACTCCCCTACTTAAGTTCATAGACTAACAAAATTAACCTTAGAGAATTTCCTTATTAAAAGAAAAAGGCAGCTCTGGGGTCATGTTTAATTATAATCATTGACTATTTCATAACACTTAAAGCATAAACAGGATCACACAGAAGCTACCTGACTAACCTTGTATATATATAACAAAGTCATTCCTACAAGGTCTAATCTAGCCCAAATAACAGCCATTATATTCCTCCTTGCCAGGAAAATATTAGACTTTCTCAATTTTCATTTTTTGTATACAGCAAAACAAACTTATGATTAACAAGTGCTCTAAAATTAACAACAGTCCTAGATACACAGTTGCAAAGTGTGCTTTCTTCTTTAACAGCAATCACCACATTCAACCTATGCTACCCATATGAAATTCTAATTTCCTAGGACAAAGCCTATAGACAACTTAGGAAATGAAAAACCAATGAAAGCAGAGTTTACTTTTAATTGTGTTAAGTAATGTAACATGTTAAAATACATATTCCTTAACTGTATATACATAGTTATGTGTATATATGTGTGTGTGTTTGTGTGTATATATATATGTATATATATATATACATATATATTTATTTATTTATTTTTGAGACACCCCGGGTAGAGTGCTGTGGTGTCATAGCTTGGGCTCAAGCAATCCTCTTGCCTCAGCCTCCTAAGTAGCTGGGACTGTAGGCGCCTGCTACAACACCAGACTTTTTTTTTTTTTTTTTAGCCAGGGCTGGGTTTGAACTTGCCACCTCCAGCATATGGGGCCAGTGCCCTACTCCGTTGAGCCATAGGTGACACCCCAACACCAGACTTTTTTTAGAGACAAGGTCTCGCTTTTGCTCAGGCTGCTCTCAAACTCCTGAGCTCAAGTAATCCATCCACCTCAGCCTCCCAGAGTGCTGAGATTACAGGAGTGCTCTCAGCCTCTTTACCATGTTATGAGACAATATAGTACAGTTATGAGCCTCTGATCAGACTGCTTGAGTTTACATTCCATTATTTCCTTACTAGCCATGTTTCTTTAAGCTAAAACTCGGTTTCTTTATACTTACAATGCAGAAACGTATCTACCTCCCAAGGTGGTGTGAGGATTAAAAGAAACAATGCATAGTCTGTCACATCACTTACTAGCAGCTATGTGATCATCAGTAAACAACCTCACTGAACCTCAGTTTTCTCATCACTAGAATAAATTCATTCTTTTCTTTGTTAGAAATAGTGGGAAGGCTGGGCTCAAGTGGCTAAGGTGCCAGCCATATACACCTAAGGTGATGGGTTCTAATCCAGCCTGGGCCTGCCAAACAACAATGATGGCTGCAACCAAAAAATAGCGTTGTGGCGGGTGCCTGTGGTCCCAGCTACTTGGGAGGCTGAGGCAGGAGACTCACTTGAGCCCAGGAGTTGGAGGTTGCTGTGAGCTGAAATGCCATGCACTCTACCCAGGAGGACAGCTTGAGGCTCCTGTCTCAAAAAAAAAGAAATAGTGGGAAACTATTTAGCTGATAGGTTCAGCTAAAGCAGAACTTTAGCTGATAAGTTCAGCTAAAGCAGAAGTAAAAGAGTATTCAATCCAGCTGACTGTTTAACTGCTTTTGGGAAGACCATGGCAGTTTCATTTGCTATTGAGATGAGAAAACACATGTGAGGAGAAATAAAGTTATACCTGGGGAAATACTTACTATTATATGGTTCTTACTAAAACTGAAAAAACCATGTAAAATCTGGCCAGTAAGAATAGGGAAGTAAGACAAGGGTGAAAATGCCACATCTTTTTAAGCATTTAAATATGTATTTTCAAATGAGCATTAAAACTTTTTTAGTGGCCAATACTTATTCAGAGAGATACATCTTATATTTATAGACAGTCTTATACAGGAATAGTTGTAAAAATCACAGATCAAACAAATCATGAATAGGAAATACAATGAAAATGCCAACACCAACAATTGCTTTTATTTTTTTTCCTTTATGCTAGCTGATTTTCCAACACAATATCCTCTTTACCACACTTCTTTTTCCCATCATGACTTCCCAAACTACAAAATTTATCCGCTTCAAATCCTGAAAACAGCTTTGTGTCTTATATTAAGACCAGGACTTGATCAATAACCCTAATGTTACTGGTCATTAATAAATATGACATAATGGCTAAAGGAACATTTTCATTTAATTGACTAATAAGGAACTTACAGTAATTAATAGGCCTTACTAAGGAAACTTATGGCCATTAGCACTTCTTAGAGAATGTATTTTACTTGAACTCAGGCCATAAAATCAAAGGGCAACTGACATCAGATACATATTCATTAATATCCTGTTCTGTCAGAGACCAGTTATGATAAGCTTGAATTTATCAAGCCCAACAAAATTATTTGAATAGAGGAATATCTCCTCTTTATACACCAACATCCTGTTAATGAGACACCTCCTAATAGTTATTATTGCGAATTTTTTTTTTTAGAGATAGAGTTTCACTTCATCGCCCTCAGTCGAGTGCCGTGATGTCACAGCTCACAGCAACCTCCAGCTCTTGGGCTTAGGTGATTCTCTTGCCTCAGCCTCCCAAGGAGCTGGGACTACAGGTGCCCACCACAATGCCCAGCTATTTTTTTGTTGCAGTTTGGCCTGGGCCAGGTTCAGACCTGCTACCCTCAGTATATAAAGCTGCTGCCCTACTCAATGAGCCGTAGGTGCTGCCCATTACTGTGAATTTTTATGTAATACACTCAAATATTGTTTAATTAAGCTTCTGGCCCCCAAATCTCATATGTGCCAAAGTTCATAGTATAAATCAGGAAGGCCAATCAATCTCTTAGGATAAATGCTTAACATTTCCTCGATTGAGGTAAATCTTAACAAAATAGTGAAGATACTATTTTTTTTTTAATTTTTATTTTTTTGATACAGAGTCTCAAGCTGCCGCCCTGGATAGAGTGCTGTGGCATCACAGCTCACCGCAACCTCAACTCTTGGGATCAAGTGATCCTCTTGCCTCAGTTTTTCTATTTTTAGTAGAGACGAGGTCTCACTCTTGCTCAGGCTGGTCTCGAACTCTTGAGCTCAAGCAATCCACCTGTCTCGGCCTCCCAGAGTGCTAGGATTACAGGCATGAGCCACTGCACCCAGCCGTGAAGATACTATTTTAAAAATAAAAAAGCATTTGCCTCAAAAATTATTCCTATATTAACATGTACCATATACTAATTCCAGATATTTAAAAGTACAAAATTTAAGGAACAAAATTTCCAATATAAACTAATTAGCAAAATAAAAAAAACATAAAATTTTACTTAATTCTGATCTGAAAACTGTCAAATCTGAAATGAAATTAGCAGTATTATTTTCAATTTCAAGTATTAATAACAATTAAAGTATTTCCTTTGTGGGGGCAAAAAACATCAGCACTTATTCAGCAGCATCTCTTGAGATTACAGATACTGGTAAATAAAATCTTTAATGCTCTTAAATCATAGGAAACATCTACAAGAATAAAAGCAAGACAGACTGGGGTAAATATCTTTAAAGTCATCAGAAATAGGTTATATTTAAACAAAGTTTTAAAAAAATAACTGATAATTTGTTACTAGTATATAATTCAATATCAGGTAACCTGAACAACTATATTTTTACAAGTGGAAAGGCCAATTTAATTTTAAAATAACCTTCAAAAATAAATTTCACTACAAAGCTACTATTGTTCAATCAGTAATAATGTTGAACTCTGACCTTTGGTGTCAGCATCAGTTATTTGCTCTTTGGCTACTTCCTCTTCTTCTTCAGCTATTGCCTGGAATATTGCAGTCAGGAAGAAAAAAAGCAATTCACATAGTGGGCCTTCACTGTCATTTCCTACAAGAGCTTCCTCTAAAACTTCTGTGAATAAAATGTTTAAAATGAATTTAAAGTTCTGTTCAGGTACTGAAAAAAAAAAAAACAACTCCACTGGAATAACATTTAATCAACAATAGTATGTGCAACTATTTTCTTAAGTGTCCATTTATAAAAGTAGAGCCAAATATTATTACCCAAGCCAAATTAGAAAATAATTTATAATGATTAAAATGAAATCATAAGCCAAAGCCACCTCATTCAAGAAAGCCAAAATAGCCTTAAGAGATCAACATAATATTTCATCTAAATTTAAATCTGAGGCACAAATTAGGGCATATCTACATAATTATCATTTTACTCTAAGTTGAATAACACAAAGATTTGCTATTGACGCACTGTTCTTGAAAGTTATGTGAAATATCATTGATCAGTAAACAGTGCATAGGAGAGGCCATTATCAGTATTAGATATTATTAATCTTAATATTGTATCCAAATCATCAATAAATGTTTATCTAATTCATCTTCCTTAAACTTCTTACCCAAACCAGCATCATTAGACCTTTTTGATCTGTAAGGCACACTGATTCATGCCCTACCTAGTTCATAAAGAGAAACTGAGGAATTTGAAAGCCCCCCTGAAGAATATACTCTTATTAAAATTATAATAAATATAAAAAGCAAGGCTGTGCCATTTCTAGGCCTAGTCTTTAGAGGGCTAGCAGTTTCTGCTTCCTGCTTCTTGGAGCCTTCAGCTACCACATCAGATTCTCCGATGGAATGGGAGGCCACATAAAGAAGACCTAGGTACCATACCCGTGCATGAAGAAGCCATTCTGAATACCCAGCCAGTCAAGACTTCAGACGATTCCAGTCCTAGCACTGTCTGAATGTAACCACATAGTACCCCAAGAGAGAATGGGACACCCAAGTTCCCTGGCCCTACAGAACTTTGAGAGACAACTTATTTTGTTAAGCGGCTAAAAGATGAACTCTACCACAGCAATAGACAACTAGAGCACTTACCTAGGGTTACTCCCTCAGGAAATTCATCTTGAAGGTCAAAAAGTTCCCCAAATGCATTAAGGAACTCCAAAACCATCAGAGCATCACCAAAGATTTCAGGAGGTAGTCTAGTTTTCACTGGAGTTGGTTCTGGAAGTTCCTGAAAGATTAAACAATTTATATAACTATTTGAACCAAGTACAGAACATTTTATAGGTAGGTATGACATACTCTTTTTTTTTTTTGTACGACATACCCTTTAACTACTTATTAAGAATTATTACAGGCTCGGCGCCTATAGCTCAACTGGCTAGGGCGCCAGCCACGTACACCTAAGGTGGCGGGTTCGAATCCCCAGCCCGGACCCGCCAAACAACAATGACGGCTGCAACCAAAAAATAGCCAGGCATTGTGGCGGGCGCCTGTGGTCCCAGCTACTTGGGAGGCGGAGGCAAGAGACTC
>CAUYTI010028504.1:0-11816 GCA_963575145.1 Galago senegalensis
TGGTATCTATAGGCGAAACACCTATATGCCTCTGGCCAAAAATGTCGTTTGAGAGAGAGCAGTGAAAAGACCTTGTGCAGGTATACTTAAGAAACTGAGGCAGAATCCCATGTGGCCAGGTTAGTTGCAGGCCTAACATGAACAAGGTTTTGGCTGGAATAGCATTTCCAGACTATGTTAAGGAATTAAGGTTGACTTTATAAGGCCTATGAGAAAGCCCTTTGGAAAACTGGCCAGATACCCAGCAGTAACCTTTCCTGATCTGTGGTAAGTGACGAAGGTCGCTTGCTGACAGGTCTGGGAATGGTAATGTCATACAAGTATCTAATGGCACAGATGAAACGTGGGCTCGTGAAAGGCTTTTGAGACGTCCAGCCTGAAAATTCCTTGTAAAAGTCTCCAGCAAAAAACCCCTGACTTAAGTCCTATATGGGAGCAGAGGTTTTCACACAAACTCCTATATGCCCAAGAAGTTTCTCTATGCCTTGCTTAAAGATTCGAAATAACGGCCTCCAAATGGCATGGTCAGTAATGCCAATAAGAAAAAGAAGGAGGAAATATAGGTGAAACACCTAAATCTTCCCCCCTCCATAGCCTCAGGCTTCATCAGACAAGATCAAAGAAAGTAATAACTGACATGTCCTTCATTAAGTTATGTTAAACCGGGTTATATTGAAAGGATTATGCTTAAAGGTGTATGTTGGATGGATTATCAGATTACCAGGGAGGAGCTACTCATAGGGCAGGTGGTCATAAGCTGTTTAAATGGATCAGTGAGGTCATTGCTGCATGTACAAAATTCCCTATATAAGCCAACTGCAAATAAAGAAGCTCGCCATTTTGCCTGAGCGAGCAGATGGTCACCTTTATTTAAAACACAATTTCAATAAGCATGCTTATTCTTCACAACATTGCTTTTCCATGAGACCCTTACGGCAACAGGTATCCCCAACAATTCCACTCAGGCTTTCTTCAGAGCATTAGTTCTATGCACGCAACAGCCCTCACAGTGTCACCTGAGTTTCTCACAAGCATTCTGAATCAACATGCCTAAAGATTTTCTTGTGATATGCCCCCACCCCTTGTCTGTCTCAATGCATGACACTGCCACTACCCATCCAAGCACTCAAGCTAGAAAGCTGAGCTGGTCCTGGACACTTCCCTCATCCTCACTCCCACATCCAAACAATCACCACATCACCTTGGAGAACCTATAAATTTCCCAAAGGCACACTCCTGTTATTCACCCTTGTGTTGCCAGCCCCCAGCATAGTGCCTAATACACAATCTGTGCTTAAGAAATATTTGTTGAATGAATGAATTAATTGATCCATCAATTGATCAAGGAAACACTACTCTTCCCCATGGGAGTAGAGCTCCAGGTTCTAAGTCCTAGGCACATGCTGGGTCTGATTCACTGGACTGCCATTTACAACTGTGCAGATGTATATCAGCTATCTAATGCTTCATAACAAATCACTCTCAAAATCTAACAGTTTAAAAAATCACTCTCTTTCAGTTGCACATAACTTCTTTGGGTTGGGAGTTTGGGAGTGACTTTTATAGGTGGTTCTGGCTCTAGGTCTTACAGGAAGTGGTAGCCAGGATGTCAGTAGGGGCTGCAATCATCTGAAGGTTTGACTGGGTCTGACAGATCCATTTCCAAGATGGCTCATTAACAGGAATGTGTTAGCGCCAGCTGCTGGCAAGAGGCCTCAGCCCCTCTCTGTGGGCCTTTCACTATCCTCAGGTCATAATGGCTACAATCAGAAGACAACAAGGCAGATGCTACAGTGTCTTTTATGACCTTGCCTTTGAAGAGATACCATCATTTTTGCAATGCTCTATTGGTTACACACGTCAACCCTACCCATTGTGGGAGGGGAATGCACAGCGCATGAATGCCAGCAGGGAAGGCCATCTTGGAGACTGGTTACCCCAATGTTTTTTACTGTAGAAGGACAGCTAATGAATGGGGTCTCTGGGGGCTAAAATCCAAGCTTCGTATTCTTGTATAAGCTCCAGGCCATCTAAAAGCAGCCCTGCCAGCTTGCTCTAGCTAGCTGTCCTTGCTTGTCAGTCTTGCCTCTCCTCCAAGGGACTCCCAGAAGCCACACAGAGATCAGGACCCTGGCAAAACTGTAGTCACCATCAGAACCACCAGGCACTGCCCTTCACAGTTTATAGAGCCCCAGAACTTCTATTGGAGGCCATCAACCAAGCACCATGATGGCCTACAGATGAGAAAAAGGGTACAGAAAGGTGAAGTGTCTTTCCTGAGGCCACATAGAAAAAGGCTTGGCAGGACTGGACTTCTGGCTCCTAAGCCCACATTCTTTCCACTGCCCTGCCCAGTGACCAACTCAGACCCACATCCCCTAACACCCACTGTAAGCTTCATTCCCAGTCCTAAGCAGGTATTTCTCATCCTTCATTTGGGAACCCCACCCCAACCCCCAAATGTGCCTGCCCTGTGCCAAGCCCCAAGCAAACACATTCATAAATTTTCCATCCAGATGGAGATTGTTCACTCCCCCTCCAAAAGGCTAAATTTGCAGGCAGCTAGATGTCTACCAGGGTAACACAACAGGGGTTAATGGCATGAATTAATATTTAGAAATAGCACAACCCCAGGGGGAGTCAGCTGCAGACAGCTGGTCACAGTCACTGAAGCCACAGCCTTTGTGGACGTGGTATGGAAGATGAATGCCTGCTCCTAGGGAACAGAGGCTCCGAGGGGCTCCTCCACCACCCCTGGCCCCTGTCTTTCCAGTATGGCTGGGGTGTGGCTCAGAGCTTGCCCCTGGTCAGGGCAAAGCCCTCCGCTGGCTTCCTGTCCACAGCCAGCTCCCGAGGGTGGCAAACATAACTTTTCAGCTCCTGAATTGTGTAATTGTTGGGACTAGCCGCTCCCGCCCCTCCTGAGTCTGGCTGCCTATACTTGGAGAAGCCCCATGGATGGCTCAGCCAGAAGCAGAAGCAAGACCTCTCCTCCCAAGAGGCCCAGGCTTGGGGTCCACAGCTGTGGAGCTCAGAGCTAGCACCTAAAACCCAAGTCCTTTTGCATGGTCGTGGCCTAGGTTCTGTGTCCTTCATGGCAGAGGGCCAATTCCCTGAGGGCAGGGCCTGCAGTAGGAACACACCCCTTCTGGGGCACAAGCACATGCCAGTTACCAGCAAGCTGGCTTTGGCCACAGGCTCCTCAGATGAGGCCAGGGCAGTCAGGGTGCAAAACCCCCTGGCCAAGGGTGGGGCCAGGCCACAGCCACTGCCAGAGTGGGTACTCTTTGTCCAAGAAGCATTAGAGGCAAGAGTGACCAGGAGTGCCTGGCCAGCATGCTTGGCAGGGAAGTAGTTGTTACTGGGCTCTCTGTTGTCCTATTCTCCAAGATCACTTGGAGAAACTGAGGCAGCACACACCACAGCTCATTATACCTTCCAAGAATTTTGAATCTTCTTTTACCCTGGGGCAGGGCGAATCATTCTTTTTTTTATTTATTATTATTATTTTTTTTTTTTTTGGAGACAAAGTGTCACTATACTCTCAGTAGAGTGCTGTGGAGTCACAGCTCACAGCAGTGGTTTTCAACCTGTGGGTTGCAACCCACAGGAACTGTATTAAAGGGCTATGGCATTAGGAAGGTTGAGAATCACTGGCTCACAGTAACCTCAAACTCTTGGAATTAAGCGATTCTCTTGCCTCAATAGCTAGGACTACAAGCACCCACCACAATGCCCCGCTATTTTGTTGTTGTTGATGTTGTTGTTATAGTTATTGTTGTTTGGCAGGCCTGGGCCAGGTTCAAACCCACCAGCCCCAGTATGTGGCCAGTGCCCTAACTGCTGAGCTACAGGTGCTGAGCCTTCTTCATTCTTCAAGTGTGTCCTGAGTTGCCTTCTTTCCTGTCCCCCACCACACATGCCCTGTCCTGTGTTTTGCTAGGAAGGCACTGAGACACACCTCCTGACCCCACTAGGCAGGCCCCAGGGGGAACTCCAGGGAATCTGTGGAAAGACAGGCCAGTGTGATGGAAGGAAGGCTATGGGGGCTTCCTGGAGGAAGGTGAGATGTGTCTAGGGAGGTAGGGGCAGTCAGGGATGGTCACCAACCCAAGCCAAGGAAAGTCACAGCAAATGTTGGAAGGCAGAAGGGAGAAGTTCTGAGCCAAGCTTGAGGGTTCCAGAGAGGCCCAGGTCAACTCTGCTCAGGACTGGGGCTTCAGGGCTCAGGGGAGTGTGCTGAGGAAGCTACAGGGGACAGTTGAGGAGCAGGTGTTGCCTGGTCTAACAGCCTGTGCTCTGAGATAGTGGGAAGTGGTCAGGAACCAGTTACAAAGCAACACAGAGGCCTCAACTTTCTGCCAGTTTGCCTGGCATGACACTGCTCAGCATTGGTCTGGGGTTCAAGTCCTGGGCTATGGGCTAAACAAAGGCCAGGCCTGTGTGCACCAGAGCCCCAGAATCCCTTTACCACTGACAGCCTCAGTTTTTTCATCTGCAAACAGACACTGCACACTTCCCAGGGTTGTCAAGAGACCAGGTGAATGTTTTGTAACCTGGGACGCCCCAGCTGAGATGCGAGAGCTGAATTATTACTGACGCACTAGTTGCCATTATTTTTCCAGACCTGTGTTTCTCTGCCCAGCTAGCAACAAGGCAGGGGAAGACTCCAAGCTAAGCCCAACTTGAATCTCAGCTGTGGGTGGGAGCACCCCGTCTGGAGGCTCCACAGACATCTGTGTGGGTGGAATCAGAGAAAATGGGAGAAGATGGGGAGGGGGAAGCATGGGGGAGATGAGACTGGTAGAAATCTTCACCCAAGTTTTTAATTCATAAAGAAGCAAAAGTCTTCTCTCCTCTTTTCTCATTCCTAAAATGAAAGCTCTTTTCCTTCTAGCAATCTTCCAAGTGTCCCCCCAACTCTGGGCCCATACTTGGCCAGTAATTAGCCCCTAACGAGGACCAGGTGCCTTGCTGAGTTGGTGAGAAAGAAAAACAAGGGACAAGTAGAATCAATGGCTTTATTGCCACTGAGGCCAGCTGGGCACAGCCTCTGCCCAGGCCTCCTGGGATGCCAGATGGGAGATCTTAGGTTTGCCAAAATCCCCACAGAACAGCAGCAATTGGTTTCTTAGTCCACCACAGCAAGCATTTATTGAACACCTACTGTATCTAGCTGCCTCTGGAGGGGAACATTCAAGCTTCATAGCCAACTTTCCATCAAGGGAGGTAATGTGTAAAAAGCCGCATATAAACCATGAAGCATAGAGATATTCAGGGTGACAGAGACAGAAGAGAAGGGACAGGCATTTATTGAACAACTATGGTATACCAGGCCCTGGGCTAGGCACTTAAATACATTAAAGCATTTAATTTTCATAAATCCAATTTTAAAAATGAGGAAACTGAACCACAGAGAGGTAAAAGGTCTTATTCAGGGTTGAACAGCCAAGTAGGAGAGCTGGGATTTGAACCCAGGTCTGTCTGGATTCAAAACCAGTACTTATAATCACCACAAGGACTGGGCACCATCACACTGTGCTGTGGTGGTAAGAGCACTGGGCTGGGGTCTAAGACCTGGCTCCACCTCTTAGCAGCTGCATACTTGCTCAAGTCCTTTACCACCTCAGTTTCTTCAATTGCAAAATAGGCTCAGTTTCATTGCAAACTATGAAGCACTGTATACAATGGGTCAAGGGGAGGATGAAGGTGAGGTGGGCTGTGACAGGCAGGTGCCAGCAAAGGAAGAATTTGGATGGAAGAAGTAAATCAAATAAAGCAAGGTAAAGCTGGACCTGGAATGAGACAGGCAGTGCCTCGCGGCACTGGAAGCACTACATTACTAACTACTTTCGCCCTTTTCTCCTCCTGTTTGGGACTAGGCTGATATGGCTGCATGGGAGAGAGCCAGGAGAAGGGCCCCAGCCTGAAGCTGTTAGGTAGGAGCTAAATCCAGGGCCAGATTTCCGGGAGGCAGCCCTAGGAAGTCGAAACACTGGAATTCAGGGGTCCGGAGGCCTGTTTTTCTGAACCCAAATAGCTAAGGACTTAACTCTCCACCCAGAGCCTTCTAAGAACCACTTTCAGCTTTCAGCTCTGAACCACAGTTTCCTCCTTCATAAGAGGGGTAAGGGTGATCCCCACCCACCTCTCAGGGTTATTTTGGATTTCTCTGCCCTGTGGGAGAGTCCAGACTTGTCTCCTTTATAGACAGAGAGACTGAGGCCCTTGGGGGCAGAGAAGGTCAAGGCCACAGGGCAGCAGAACCTCACTGGTGCTTTGGGGGCCTCAAAGCGGCCTGAGAGCAGCCTGTGAGCCAGCGGGCATCTGTCCTTCCTTGGAAGGCTGGAGTGTGCTCCTGGAGGAGTCCTCCTCAGCCCCTGCAAGGGCATAAAGGGGAGAAGTGAGGGAGTTGGCCCAGCTCAACATCCTTCCAGAGGGCGTCTCCAGGTTGCTGGGCTCAGAACCTAGGGTGTCTGGGCCCCTCTGAGACTTTGTTCCAAAACTTCAGGGTGGGGCCTGGGTCTGACCTCGCGGTAAGGGTCCATTCACCCCTGCCCGGGAAGAAGCAGCCCAGCACGGGCCCTTTAAGAAAGCTGAGGGTGGGGGCCTCTGGGGGAGTCCGGGCCTGAAACCCGAGCGCGCGCGGGTCGGCTCCTGCCCCGCCCCCGAGTTAAGTGCCGTGGACTAAGCCCCAGCCCGCCCTGCCCCGAGCAGAGCCTGCTGCCGCCACTGCCGGTCTGCTGTCCAGAGTCACTTCTTAGGGCTCCGCTCAGCTCCTCAGCTTCTCGCAAGTCTTGCAAGTCCTGCCGCCCAGCCTGCAGTGATGCGGTCCGGCGCGCGGCCCCCACCTCCAGCCCGCGCCCTGGCCCTGGCTTTGACCATGGCTATGTGGGCCAGACTAGCATCCACAGGTGAGTGAGGGGCCTGAATCCCCGACCCAATCTAGGGAGCTATGAGGGGTTTCTTAGGTAGGGAAAAAGGAAAAGGGGCCAGAAGCAGCGCCTAGATCCTCTGCACTTCTCCCACCACCACAGGCTGCAGTCTCCAGGTTTCAACCCTGGGGTGGTGGACACAGGCAGGACCCCCAGCGACATCAGGCTGTGGGGGCCTCTAGCTATCCAACGTTTTCCACCTGGAGTGGCCAGGGCTACCAGGGTGAAATGGCTTAGGGTGTGGCTTTGCCTGTTGGGATTGTCTGAGACACCCAGTGGGGCCACCCCAATGTTGTCCACGCTTTGTTTGCCAGGCAAACTTGAGGAGATAGTATGGTACCCAGTATCAGAAGTGGGTACCCTGCCTCAGATGCCTTGGGCCAGGAATGGAGAGTTCTGCAAGGCTGGAAGTGGGGAGGGAGCCACTCTGCCCCACCCTGTGAGGGGCCCCCACACACCTCAGTCTCCATCCCTTCCGGCCTCTCCCCAACTCCATCTCCTCTCCTCCCCTTGCTCCCACATGGATCTGTCTGTCTGCTGCCTTCCCTCTTCCTTCTGCACTTCACTTCTCACTCCTGTTGGTGACAGACAGGACCCTCCCCTGACCACCAACTCATCTGCTAGAAGCAGGGCCCTGTGCCCAGCAGGAACTTGTCCCTCAGGTAGCCCTGAGCAATCCACTGCCATGCCTCCCTGTCCATAGCACTGGTGCCAGACTCCAGCAGATTGTGAATGGAGGTTTGCTTTCTGAGAGGTGCCAGAGGCATCCCCTCTCTGTCACAATGCCAGAAATCCCAACATTACAGCATTCTTCCTTTAATGAAGGCATGGTCTGGTTATGCCATAAGAACTGTGGCCTCAGGGCCCATCAGTCATTACTGCCCATGTATGAATCAGTGCTTCAGCCTACATCTTTCGGGACCATTCCCAAGAGCAACTTTAAGCAAAAGGGCCTGAGTTTCCCTTCCAAGGTCCCAGGCCACACCCTTTTCCCCTTCAGATGGGGAAACCAGCTCTAATGGAGGACATCACGAGGTGCCCGGAAGGGAAATGAGTCAAGGGAGGACCCCCTCTGGACTGAGTCAGGGCTGGATCCCCAGATCTCCTGATCCTGTCCGCCGGGACCTAATCCCCTGAGATCTCAGGGTCTGGGTGGGGCTGGGCCACTGAAGAAATGGGAAGGGAGCCTCCAAGGTGACTGTGGAGGTCAGCTCATCCAGCCCCCAGCCAAGGTAGTGATTCCAGCACCCCTGCCTCCTTGGGCTTCAACTAAGAGCCATTCTCAAATGCCTTCCTACTACCAACAACGTGCTGGCATTGTGCTGGGCTATGAGAGCGGCACAGCAATGGACAGGCTGACTTAGACTCATTCAAGAGGTAGAAATGCAGATTACAACTTGAACAGCAATTCCCAGTTATGTTTGCAAAGATCCAGAGGAAAGGTATGAGATGGGGCAGAAGGTGGTCCTTGAACCAAGCCTTGAAGGATGGGAAGGAAGCAAGTACTCTAGGCAGGGGCTTAGCACTGAGGTGGATATAGGCAGAGGGGTGTTGAGATAGGACAGCCTGCAGCCTGGGTGGAAGGCATATTTTGAGCACAGGTCAGGTAGAGCCATTGGGCTCAAACACAGAAACCTTAAATGGCCCTTTTGTCAATGAGGAGCCAACAAAGATTTTAGGGCAGGAGGGTGGCATGATGTCTAGGGGGTTTTATAAGGTTAAACCAAACACTGCCTTTGGGAAGGATTTGGAAAGGGGGGCAGAGGTGGAAAGCTCCCATCCAACAACCAATTCATCTCTAGCACCACTGCTGGTCTGGTCTCTGCAAGTGGTATGGCCCCTACCTGAGAAAGGCATCACTTCCACTCCCTTCCCACTGAGAAAGGACATCCTAGTTGCAAGGGCGCTCAAGTTCTCCTGTGCCAGGGTAAGGCACCCTAGGGGGCTCTCCCACCACTCAACAATCCAGACCATCTGGGTCATGGGCTTGGACTGGAATCAAGTACTCTAGGAGACCATCTGGGCCAAACTTCCAATTGTACAGGGAGGGGAACCGAGACCCCAGAAAAGAAGAAATGTATTCTAAGTCTACAGAGAACACCACCTGCCCAGGAAGAGGTCCCAGCCCTGCTTTGAGTGAGCGCCCAGCCTCCTTGGGGGGTTAGAGTTGGGTCACCATGATAGTGTGGATGACAGTGACAGATGTGGTTTCCAGCTCCTCCTAAGCCCTGTGGTGGCTCTCAGGAGAGGGACAAGCATTGGGGAATATTGGATTTCAGTTGGTGCTCTAAGGGCAGGCAGAGAAGAAAGGGAACAGCATTCTAGTGAGAGGAGCAGCCCATGAGCAGAGAGCTCCTCCTGGCCTGGTGGCGCTGACTTTAAAAGGCAGAATGTGCGGGATTCAGGTGGGACCCAGGTGAGAGTACCTGGCAGGGAAAGCTTGTGCATTACCTGGGTGGGAGCTCTGAACTGATGGGAGTGTTTTAAGGAGCAGCGCAGCAGGGGCACCAGGTGTAAATAGTTGAACCAGGGTAGCTCCTGCTGCCCCAGAGATGGATTGGGGGACCAGTGGTGCTCAGGGCAGACCCTGAGTTTTGTGTGTGTACATGTGTGCAGTCCCAGGCCTCTGGGGTAAGGCAGGGGCCAGGGCCCTTGGGCCAGCCCACCCAGGCTCTAGAAAAGCTGTTCCAGAACCAAGTACAACTGAGCCTCCCTCCCAAGTCCGCCCGCACAGGCAGGATAAGAAGAGTCTTTCAGTGCTGCCTGCCTGGGGGGCCTGAAGGGTGGGCCACACCAGGTGGGCCAGCAGGCGGCTGGTGATGCTGATGGAGGGGAGTGGGGCATGTGGAGCTCACAGAGGAAGTGTACAGGCTCGGTCTGGGAACTGGGCGTGCTGCCCAGGAGGGGCAGGCAGGGGAGGAGGAATTGGAAATAGCCCGGACGTACACACTCACTGGGACGCACAGATGTGGGCACACACACTGCACACAATTACGCTCAGAGACCTGGAGGAGGTAGCCGCTGTTCTCTCTAAGCCCCCTGCCTCAGAGCTTGGGCTGAGTGGTAGGGAAGGGGGTTAACACAGGGTGGTGATTGGGATGCTGTACTGTGGCTCCTATTCCAGCTCAGGAGCAAATGAATGCGTGGGGCCTGTGGATCTGAAACTAGAATCCAATCCCTCTGCTTCTTCACTCCTTCTCCCGACTCCTGGCCTAATCCAGCTCCCCTCTTGCCTCCTACAGGCCCTCTGGCCCAGCTTACATCCAATTCTATAGAGCCTTCTAGAGTTAAGATGACTCTTCTAAGTGCACACTTAGAGTAGATTTCAAGCTTACTGCATTAGTATTATATTATTCAATTTGAGGAAATTTTGAATGAACTGAATTTGTATGAACAGTTTTGTACTTGGATTCTGTCAGGGGTAGGGGCTCCTAGCTGCCTCTGCTTCTCCAAGCAGGGGAAGGTGTGGAGCTATCTTTTCACTGAGCTTTTACCTCCAGGGACATCCCATGGTAGGCACTAACCACGTTGTCCTGCAGCCTCACAGCAGCACTGCAAGTCAGGAAACATTCCCATTTTACAGAGAGGAAACTGAGATTCAGAGAAAATCAGACCCTGCCCCATATCACTCTTTGGGCACACAGGCCATGGTGTTCTCAATCAACCCCAATAGTAGCCAGCTTTCCCAGATCAAGCCAGGTGGGCAACCACCCTCCAGTGGGCTCAGGACCCCAGTAGGGAAGAGACAGCTCCCTGAAGACTCCAAATCTTTGTTCTGATTTCTCCATGCCCCTCTAGCGTGTGTCTCCAAACCCTCTGCACTTTCTCACAGCATGAGTGAATCCCCTCTCCAAAACACCTCCACCTCTCCATGGCTGAGGTGACAAACAAAGTGGCATTTGTTGCCAGTGTAGGGGAAGAGCTCTAGGGCCTGCCATCTGAGTGGCTTGGTGGCACGGCTCACCTGTGTTCTGGTGGTGGCATGGGTGGGCCCAGCCAAGGACAGTGCTTGTCCTGTTGAGCTTTCTGCCCTCTCACTCACTCAGCTCCTACACACGCCCAGGCCAGCTCCCAGCCTGAGGAAAAGCCAGCCTTGCCAACCCTGGTGTGTGCTAGCCAGGCCTCCAGCGATTGCTCATGATTAAACATTTCAGCGTGTGGGTCTCTCATGGCTGATGGTTGTGGTGCATCAGTGAGTCTGCCTCCCTTCCAGGACCTTGCAGCAGAAACTGACCAACTCCAAACCAGGGCTCAGAGCCTCATCGTGAGTCCTTAGCAACTTAAAGCCTAGGCCTCCCTACCCTTTATCCTTATACCCTGGTTGGACCAGCAGCTCCTTGGAGACAAACATCTCATCTGCCTTGTTCAGGGGTCGCACAGGGCTGGCCTCCAGAGGAGCATAGACATCTCTGTGCCAATGGGGATCTTTAGACTGTGCCCTTAGGTACTCCAGGGCTTCACACCTGAGCTGACCTGGAGGCAAATACACCTAGATGTCTGCCCCACCCCAGGTCAAACATAACAGCTCCTTGACCACAAATGTAAGGATTGGGTTTATGTAAGATGTGGTTTGGTAAGGGTTCTTTTAAAAATAGAAAACCTGGCTCGGCGCCTATAGCTCAAGCGGCTAAGGCGCCAGCCACGTACACCTAAGGCGGCGGGTTCGAATCCCCAGCCCGGACCCGCCAAACAACAATGACGGCTGCAACCTGCAACCAAAAAATAGCCAGGCGTTGTGGTGGGCACCTGTGGTCCCAGCTACTTGGGAGGCGGAGGCAAGAGACTCGCTTGAGCCCAGGAGTTGGAGGTTGCTGTGAGCTATGCCACGGCACTCTACCCAGGGGGACAGCTTGAGGCTCTATCTCAAAAAAAAAAAAATTC
>CAUYTI010028506.1:0-19859 GCA_963575145.1 Galago senegalensis
CTCAACCTCCCAAGTAGCTGGGACCACAGGTGCCCACCACAACGCCTGGCCATTTTTTGGTTGCAGCCATCATTGTTGTTTGGCGGCCCGGGCTGGGGATTTGAACCCGCCACCTTAGGTGTATGTGGCTGGCGCCTTAGCCGCTTGAGCCACAGGCGCCGAGCCAGGAAGGAGAATTTAAAAGGGAATTGTGGAACTAAAAATACAGAATTTGACAATTTGGAAAATTCTCAACCAATTCATATTGCAAAAAATGAGAAAGTGTTTTTTAAAAAAGTAACGCTGTGCCCAAACAACCCTTTGATCATGGGTGCAATTCATGGACTTAGTCTGCCGTGTCAACAGAAGCCAGGAATAGATACAGTCTTATACCTACAAACACACGTGTAGTTTAAACCAACAGGGAACAGAGGAAGCAAGACAGAATGAAGAAAGTTCATTGGGCTTCTCAGACTATGCAGAACCCAACCCAAGGCTATTTGACTGTGAATGTGTAATATTTTTCAGGGAAAGAAAAGCATAAACTGAACGGCAGTTCAGAAATCATCATCTCTCACCATAGGCCCTTGGGGCAAGGCTGTTTCCTTTTTGGTTCTGGGGAGGGGCTGCCTCTCTGGCTTTGCTGAAGCAGGATGACCCTGCCCAGTGCCTCAGATGTGGGGCTACCCTCACAGAGCTGCAGCAGAGGCCCTGAAAGTGAACAGAAGTGAGGCTGTTCTGCAGTGCCCTGGGGGTGAACCTACCTTTCCAGTGTGCCTGCAAGCCAGAGCATCAAACTAAAGAAAAATATTTTTAAGCCTAATGATCTTTTTTTTTTTTTTTTTGAGACAGAGCCTCAAGCTGTCCCCCTGGGTAGAGTGCTGTAGCATCACAGCTCACAGCAACCTTCAACTCCTGGACTTAAGGGATTCTCTTGCCTCTGCCTCCCAAGTAGCTGGGACTATAGGCGTCTGA
This sequence comes from Galago senegalensis, assembly GCA_963575145.1. NCBI lineage: Eukaryota > Metazoa > Chordata > Mammalia > Primates > Galagidae > Galago > Galago senegalensis. Next base: position 955 of record CAUYTI010028506.1, read on the forward strand.
CACAACACCTGATGGTTTTTTGGTTGCAGCCATCATTGTTGTTTGGCGGGTCCAGGCTGGTTTCGAACCCACCAGCTCAGATGTACGTAGCTGGTGCCTTAGCTGCTTGAGCCACAGGCGCTGAGCTAAGCCTAATGATCTGATGGAATTTGTTTTACTGGGTTTTAGACTTGCCTGGCACCTGTCACCTTTCCTTCTTTTCTATTTTTCCCTTTTGCAATAGGAGGTCCAGTCTATGCCTATCCCACCATGGTATTTTGGAAGCACATCATTCAGCTGGTTTATTTTTTTATTTATTTAGACAGAGTCTCACTTTGTTACCCTCTGTAGAGTACTGTATTGTCATAGCTCACAGCAACCTCAAACTCTTGGGCTCAAGTGATTCTCTTGCCTCAGGCTCCTGAGTAGCTGGAACCATAAGCTCTGGCTACAACGCCCGGCTATTTTCAGAGACAGGGTCTAGCTCTTGTTCAGGTTGGTCTCCAACCCATGAGCTCAGGCAATCTACCTGCCTTGGCCTCCGATAATGCTAGAATTATAGGTGCGAGCCACTGTGTCCTGCTCAATTCAGCTGGTTTAACAGGTTAACAGTTGGTGGAGAATTTGCCTCAGTATGAATTGCAACTTGAGTCTCATTCATATGTGATTTAGATAATAATTAGATGAGACTTTTAACTTTAAAGTTGATACTTTAATGAGTTAAAATATGTGGACTAATGAGATGGAATGAATATATTTGCATGCGATATGAATATGAACGGGGCGGGGGGGGGCACCAACAGTGAAATGGTGTAGATGTAATTGTGTCCACCCATACTTTTTAGTTTGGAGCTTTACATGACTCTCTCTGGAGACAGTGTTGTTAGGAGATAATTAAGATTAAATGAAGTCTTTTTTTTTTTTTTTTTTAATTTTGAGAAGGAGCCTCAAGCTATCCCCCTGGGTAGAGGACCATGGCATCAAGCTCATAGCAACCTCCAACTCCTGGGCTCAAGTGAGTCTCCTGCCTCAGCCTCCCAAGTAGCTGGGACTACAGGTGCCGGCCACAACGCCTGGCCATTTTTTGGCTGCAGCCATCATTGTTGTTTGGCGGGCCCAGGCTGGGAATTCGAACCTGCCACCTTAGGTGTATGTGACTGGCGCCTTAGCTGCTTGAGCCACAGGCACCGAGTCGATTAAATGAAGTCTTAAGGGTGAAACTTTTATCCTGTAGGATTGTAGCCTTATAAGAAAAGGAACATTTCTCCCCCTTACGTTTTTTTAAACACTTTCTCATTTTTTGCAGTATGATCAAGTGATGGCACAGTGAGATGGTGGCCAGCTATAAAGTTAAAACAAAAAAAGCCCCTGTCATTGGCTCTGTTGGCATCTTGATCTTGGACTTAGTGTCCAGAACTTTGAGAAAAGATATTTCTGTTGTTTAAGCTGCCTGGTCTATGGCAGCATGAGCAGAGTAATGCAGGAACCCAGGCTCTAGGTTCTGCTGCTCATCACATCATATCACGGCTCCATCCCTGGTACTTTCTCTCCCTTGCCTCAGTTTACTTATCCTTCTGTAAAATGGGGATAACAGTATTATTTATTACCTATGTTTTCTAAGGATTTAACAAGTTAACATGTATAAAGTGCTTATAAGGAAAGCACAAAACAGTTAGCTACTGTATTATAATAATTAATCCAAACCTACTCAATATCTAGCTGCAAACATTGTCAAGTTGGCTTCTTATCCAGAGTCACAACGGTTTTCTTCAGGGAACTCTCCATGTAAAGTTGGGCATGTTGTCCCCTTATTTTTTAAGATGGGATAATCTAAAATGCTATTTTAGAACACTTTCTTTAAGACATCAGTTGTTTCTGACAGATTGTAGCTACAAAAGGACAGAAAGTCTTGTTTTTCTTTATAATCCGCACAGGCCCTTAATAAAACACTCAATACAGGTTGGCTGAAGGAAGAAAAGCCGTAAAGGAGAAATGGAGGACAGGAGAAAGGAAAAATATGGACTATTTCATTGAATTTAAAAAATCCTGAGAAATTCAGAATCCATGAATTTAGGCTGACATTAAAGCAGATGTACATCTCGTGCAGAACACACAGTGAGGGAACAAAATGGCAAGAGCATAAGCTAAAGAAAACTACCAAATTTGCATTTTCATTAATTCAGCCTAAAATGTAACTTTGTATCACTGAATAAGTGGCTTACTTTCTAAAGGTGATGGTCAGACAAGAAATCGCTTTTCTTATGATTAGTGTAGTACTTACTGTATTGTCTTAGATAAACTTAGACCATGACAAAGAATTACTATCATTTCCATATTAAAAATGAAATATTATGTCATAACACAAAACATGGTCAGATCCTTTCAAAGGGTCAAGGTACTGAAATGTATTAAAGCAAATCTCTGCTAGAGACCCCCACTTTGTTTGCAAAATAATAAAAGTAATAGCTATTTATATTACACAAAAACTTGCATTAGAATGCAATTTAATTAGATTTCAAAGCATTTAAGCATATCTAGATAACCTCTCTTGGAGAGAACATGAGTTTGTTTTCAAAATAACCATAACTGCATATGTTGTATAAAAACTTGTATTGTACTGTTGGTTACATTCTAATACTTATATTCACAGAGATTGAGAATTCAGCCCAAGAAGGTGTTCCTGAAGTTGAAGAGCCACTTCCTTTAGCCTCAGATCAGCCAAGTCCAGAGAAAGAGGCCTGGGGCATGGAGAATAATTCATCAGAATCATCTTTTGCAGATTCTTTTGTAATTTCAGGTACTTGACCCGCATACATACTTTAATGCATTATTACTACTTCCAAAAATTAAACTGGTACACTGATGATGACATCAAGTTCCATTAATCAATAGGAGGAAATTTAGGCATTAAGGTTTTGTTTTTGTTTTTATTTTTGAGTCAGAGTCTCACTTTGTCGCCCTCAGTAGAGTGCTGCGATGTCACAGCTCACAGCAACCTCCAGCTCTTGGGCTTAGGCGATTCTCTTGCTTCAGCCTCCCAAGTAGCTGGGAGTATAGGCACCCATCACAACGCCCACCTGGCTATTTTTTTGTTGCAGTTTGACCTGGACTAGATTTGAACCTGCCACCCTCAGTATAAAGGACCAGCGCCCTACTCACTGAGCCACAGGCGCCACCCAACAGCTATTTTTTGTGATTCTCAGAAACTTATTACCACTGGCCTATGGATTTTTTTTTTTTTACCCTGAGTTGTCATCATCATGAAAAACTTTGCCTGTAATCCTCAAAGATGACTAGCATGCTCAGAGGGCCCCGGAATGCACCCCCAGGAGCACCCCGACATTTCTGATCCCCAGCGACACTCCCTTTTGCCACTGAAACATACATAGATGCTTTCCTTTGGGGAACCAAATTTCCACTTAAAAAAAAAAAAAAAAGAAACTCAACAAAACAGCAATTATGTAAATTGGATGGAAGAAAACCAGTAGTGTCCTGTTGGAGGTAATTTTCCCCATAATGAGTGTTGGGGGAAGGAGGAGAATGGGCAGGATGGGAGGTTAAAAATTGGAAACTGTGTGTGTATATGTAATAAGCCTGCACAGAAAGCAGATGCACATTGTAGAAGTCATGTATAGAGGCAATAATCTGTGACAGAAAGATTTACATAATATTCTTTCAGGGCAAGTTCTCCATTTTAAAAAGGTGGTGAAATGCAGACAGCAATGCCTGACTGTAATGCATCTAAATCAGGTAAATAATTTGCCCTCTCAGATTAGGGCCCCCCCACCCACCACCTCCACACTTGCTTAATGGATGGATCTGTTACAGCTTAGCCGGGTAGAGAGATCCGAAGTTACCCTGACGTGTACCCGCAACAGAAGTTGAACGTGAGGGAACACGGCATTTCAAAGGGCAGAATGCCCCTGATAAGGCAATCACGATCTTGGTCTTGCAGAGCGTAATTAATAATAATGGGTGCATTTGTAAGTAGAAATCATGAAAGGGACGTTGTTTCAGACACACGCCTCCCTAAAAAAAAAAAGATGGCTCGGAGGACTCTGGGTTGAATGGAATGCTGTGTTCCACCCGCAGTAAGGCTGTGCCCTAAGATGGACATTATGTAAAACATAGATCAGCAACCCTCCTTTCCCTCCTCTTCTTCAGCAGTAAATTTCCATTAGGGCCTGCGATGCCCCCTGGCCAAAGAAAAAAACAAGAGCACAAGATACTGTTTGCCCAGGTGATGTCACTCTGAATAGGACAGGGATGAGAGCTGACTGCCTGCCTTTCCGCGTGATGACTCTTCTCACAATCTAAGCTTTCCCTGCTTTTATTTATAAACATCTCCCCGGTCTGTCTGTTATTTTCTCCATTACATTCGTATAACTCCTAGTGGCTTCTTCCTCTGCTTGTAAATTGGTACTGGTCTCCTTTGTGTATCCGCATCCGGTGCGGGGAGGCTAATATACTGGACTCCAGCAGCCTCTGATCCCAGATTTATGGTTTCTAACTTTTTTACTGTGCGGTAGCCGGGAGCTGTTGCAAAGTCCTGACTTGGATGCATAATAGCCTGTCTCGATTGTACAAGTTTCGATTAACCTGCAAACTTCTTGGTTGGTGCAGTGCTTAACTACCGCTGGTGAAATTAACTACCCATAATTATGACACCAAGCAATGTAAAGTATTATTTCACACGTGTGGAAATTCTCAGAGACAAACAACTGTAAGACTGCTTCTTCCTTTGAGTACTGTCCATGAAATATATTACTCATTGTATGTGCTTGAGTTTCTTTTGTAGGTAAATTTGAAAGGGAAGCAAACTGCAGGATATAACCCAAACACCAGTGCTGATGCTTTCAATCTTTTCACTCTCTTTTGACATCACCAATATAGGTACAAGAATGAGATGGGCGAAGGAGAGAATTCGAGTTAGGTTTAAAAACGAAGGGAATTTAGTTCATTGGGTGAGTGAGTCTGATTTGCCAGGGCACATCCCTGTTTCAGAGGCAAGGGACTGTCAATTATCACTACACATTTATCATCATAAAATGCTAATTTTGACTCTTTTTTGGAAAGAGAAGGGGAAATTTATATATACTTTTTATACAGACATATACGCATATATATATAAGGGGTAAAGCAGGGAGCTGGCTCTCCAGGGCAGGGTATCACTTGCCCCTGCTTGGAGGAAAAGGCTTTCTCAACGGGATTACGTCCCCTCTCACAGCCTATCAGTTGTCTGATCAGAAATTCATAACACAGCCCATCTATTGCACAGCCTGGTCAGGGCTGCAGGATTGAATTTAAATAGGCAAATGCCAGACTTGGGCATTGACATTCTCTGTCTCTCCCAATCTTTCTCTTTCTCCTGTCTTTCTTCTAATCATATTGTCTCTCTCTTTTCCTTTTCCTATCTTATTTTTTTTTTCTAATTCCTTCACACACCACCATTTTATATGAGGCAAGAACGTGATGAGAAGTTGTCAGGAAATGCAGGATGGATGGTGAGTGGAGAGGCGGAGGGAGGAGGAGAGGATGAGATGGAGGAAAATTGTAAATTGTTGCTGTCATACCCTGGCTGGGACAGTAAAACCTGGGTGCCCTTTTTTTTTTCCTTTTCGCTTTTGATTTTTTTTTGCATTTATAAGGAATTATTTCAGCATAAATTACTTAGCAGCCATCCTTCCGCAACTAGAAAGGTGTCTGAGGATATAAAGTTTACACGTGTCCTGTATTACTGCCTCTACTTTTTGTGTGGCTGATAATGAAGAAAATGCTTTGTGATCTGTACATCATCAGGCTCAGCTTCCTTTGGTCGCGTGGCTACCCGGAGAATTGACTCTATGGAGTTGTAACTTGATGACGTTTAACTTGAGTTGGATAAAGTGATAATTCCGATTGTCTCTTTTCACTCTTTCTGCTTGTCCTTGCCCACCCAAAATCTATGGTGGAAGGAAAAGTGGTTTAATTGATAAGACATTAAAACCATCCATAGAATTTAAACGTTGCAAGTGGAGGCTTTTGCATTCACACAGGTGGCTGGACGTTGAACACACTGGTTGGGCTTTGTGACAGTGACTAAAACACGAAATTTGCTATGAGAGCCCTGATTCTGAGCCTAAGGAAGAAGGCAAAATTCAGTCAATTTTTTGCTGGCTTTTAAAAGTCAGGCATCCTCCTAACACCTCCCGGTATCTTTTCCTTGGGCTAGAAAGTGAATCTTGAGCTAGGATTTTCACTGTGAGTTTTGAGCTAAAATGCCTCTCCCCATGGCTAGCTCTGTCATAGAATTTCGATTGATTGTATCCTTTGATTTTTATTATTTCTTTCTTTCTTTTTGAGACAGAGTCTTGTTACATCACCCTCAGTAGAGTGCAGTGGCATCACAGCTCACAGCAACCTCAAACTCTTGGACTTAAGCAATTCTCTTGCCTCAGCCCCCTAGGTGCCCACCACAATGCCGGCTATGTGTCCTTTGATTTTAATAAGGTTTCTGTTACTAATGCTTAGTTAAAAAGAAATGTTTATATGTATATTTTCTTAAATCACCATCAATTTACTGGTATTTGAATTTGCTCTAGAGAACAAACTCCAAATAAATTTTGTCCACATGGGAAAAATATATGGGATGGAGCAACAGTCCCCAACCTTTTGGGCACTAGGGACAGGATAGCTTTTCTATGGAGGGGGCAGGGGGGTTGCTCTTGATACGTATCGGCAACAATTGATTATGCTGTCTGTGCAGTCAAATCTCTCTGTTAATGATAATCTGAATTTGCAGCCACTCCCCAGAGCTAACATCACCACCTCAGCTCCACCCCAGATCATCAGCATTAGATTCACATAAGGAGCACAACCTAGATCCCTCTGGTAACGGGGTTGCAATGGGGTTCACGCTCCTCTGAGAATCTAACATTCTGGCAGAAGGCAGAGTTCAGGTGGTAACAGGGAACAGCTGTAAATACAGATGAAGCTTCCCTTGCTCACCAGCCACTCACCTCCTGCTGTGTGGCCCAGTTCTTAACAGACCGCAGATGGGTATTGGTCCATGGCCTGGGAGTTTGGGACTTCAGGTATGGAGAATATTTTACAACCTATAGCAAATGCCCTAGCCTTAATAAGAATGATATTCTGCAATGTAATGTTTTACTATTTCTGACCAGGAAAGGATGGTATTGTATACCAGAAAGTGTTGCTAATTATATTCATTTTAATAATTGTCTGTATGTAGTGGTTACAGCCCCCTTTCTGTCTTAGGATGGTGAATACTCATTGGCTTGAACTGCTGGAGAGATCTGATAACCACAAGTGAAAGAATTAGAGAAGTCGTATCAGTTGTCCAGTAAGCCTCTGCCACACTAAGGCTTGCAGAATTTATTGTTCCTAGGCTCGCTCATTTTCAGAGATTTTCTCTAACTTGTAGGCACTTGAACCTGTGGCATGTTCAATTAATGCAGTATTTGGTCCAGTTGTGATAGAGAAAAATAATTTCAAACCAAAGTCATTAAAGACCCAACTAGGTCTCCTTCCTTTTGAGGTTCCCATTGAGAAATAAGGGAGCCCTTATTCTTATTATCCTTGCCAAGTTTTCTCTCATTTCAGGGTCTGAGAAGCCCCTGGATGTTGCTATTTTCTCAAGAAGGGCTAAATTGTACATTTCTAGTGGGTCAGGGTTTTACAGATTTTTTTTCTTTTAAAATAATGGCTTTATTGAGATATAATTCACAAAATACAATCCACCCATTTCAAGCACACCATTCCGTGGTTTCTGGTGTATTCACTGAGTTGTACAGCTGTGAGTACAATTAGTTTTAGAGCATTTTTATCACCCAAGAAAAAGAGACTCTATACCCACCCATTAGCCGTCCCTCCCCATGCCCTCCTGCTCCCTCTCCCAACCCTAGATTAGCTCCATTTTACTTCTGTGCCCATGGTTCTAGGTATTTCCTATACTTGGAATCATATAGTATGTGGCCCTTTGTGGCTGGCACATGTGGCTCTAAACGTCACCTGGGGACACTGACTTCTTGGGGAGTCAAGAAAGATGCCTGTGTATACGAACACCAAGAACAGTGCTGGAGCCATTGTCCCTCCGCACATCCATGGGGCCTCATGCAAGGGCGGCCTTTGCTCTTCATCTACGTAAGCAGACAGAGGAGAGGAGGTGGTGAGGACTGAGAATATAGCCTGTAACCAGACTCAAGCATTATGAAAATGATCCAGGTGACTACAATCATTTGTACCCCCTTAATATTTTGAAAAAAAAATTTTTTTAAAAAGATGAAAGAAAAGATAACCCTTGAAGCTAGCCTGTGGCACCATTTATGTTCCTCCTTGGTGCCCTTTAGTAAAGGGAAAGCCTGATAGGGTCTACCTATTGCAAATATTGCCTTATTTTTCTTCAGCAATTGCTCGGATTCCCAGTTAAGTCATATATTTGTTACCATAATCCTTCAGCCTGAAATACACTAGGGTGGGTCTAAAGGAAGTAAAAGTTGTGGATGTGATTTTATATGGCACCCACTTTGCTATTAAATTGACCTCTGCTCTATGCTGAGTACAGATGGAGAAGTTTGATCGAAGTTTGGCCGTTCCTAAGCATTCTTTCCTAATGCACAGGCAGGTAGGTGGATATATGAACAAGTAAGTGAGAGCCACAGGCAGAGCTCCAAATATGCTTTTCAGGAAATCAAGGGACTGCCTCTTTGCCAAACGGCCACTGGTTACCTTTCCTCTCTGCTTATTTACACCTACTATTTTTTTTTCCTCCTGCTAGCTTTCTGTAAGCTGGCCATATTGGTGCAAGACAATTTGTCTTACTCTGTTCAATCTTGATATGTATCCAAGCCTGCTCTCTGAAAATCTAAATATTGCATTTTTAGACCAGAATCTGCCAGCAGCCCCATAAGGGTCTGGCATCTTTTGCAGACCTCCTTCACCATCCAGGAGTCATGCAACTTCAGCCAGCCCATTGGGCTCTTCTTAACATTGTTCCTTCCATAGCCTCCTGTTTGCTGCTTCAGACTGTGTGACATTCTCAGCTTCGAAGAAAGCATCACAGTGGGAAGCCCAGAATCCCAGAGAGGAGTCACACACATCACAGTTCAAACACCTCAAACTCTCTTAGCTCCTGGGGAGAAACAGCCAGCCGGGTTGTGGGCGTTGCTTTTCAATGGCCCTTTGCTATTTATTTTTTTTCCTCTGTGACTGACTTCTTGCTTTGGTTGTTTCCTTTTGCACATTCATTGTTGTTGTTTTTATTCTTTCTTACCCTGGGAATCTTATTTTTATTTTAAGAGCAACGGAATTTGGTGGAAAACCAATTTTACACACACAATGAATCTTTATCTCCATATTATGATAAGCAAGAAGAACCAGGGAATACATGGGACAGAAAGCACAATAAATTTATTTCTCATTTTCAGCTATAAGCCAGGGTCTAATTCTGTCTTGCGATTGATTAAAGAGAAATATTGGGTTTTGCAGAGCTCTGGCTGGGCTGGGCCGATGTCTTGGGGGTATAGAGCTGGCGGCCTTCACTGCCTTGATGGTGTAATCAGTAGGTACAGGGTTCACTCCAGGGGTTAATGTCAGCCTGAGCTCCTTTTAAGGAGGTTAGAAGCTACGTCAGTCCTGGCAACTGAATTTTTTTCTTAGTTCAAGGGCATCTTCATGGGTCATTTCCTTGACCAATGGGAACACCAATAAGGCATTTCTTCTTTTTTTTCCTCACAATCTCAACTAGGAGATGGGAAACTAAAAATCTGAGAAAAGGGAGAATTCATATGTGTGACAGAAGCCAAGTGCAGAGGTTCAAAGTCAGCCTTCTGAAATTAGGTCGGTTGAGGTTCCCTCGCCTTAGTGAGGACAGTGGTGATTCTGGTGAGCTGAGCAGAGAAGCTGGAGAGCACTGTAAGGTTGCCTGGAGGTTAGCAGATATTGTCAGTTACTTAGAGATTTAGATCACTGGTTCAACAAGATATTCTCCAGGAAATCCAAAGTCCTCACCCAAAATGCAGTTGATTTCCAGGCCTAGTGTTTTTATGCACACTCTCTACCCGGGACCTACCGCCAGGTGCTTTTTCCCCATAAGTTCTAGTTCCCTTATTAACCACACACTGCTTGGCTCTTTTTCTTATTCTTTTTTGTTTCTGAGACAGAGTCTCATGCTGTCATCCTGGGTTGAGTGCTATGGCATCATCATACCTCACAGCAACCTCAAACTCCTGGGCTCAAGCGATCCTTCTGCCTCAGCCACTCAAGTAGCTGGGACTTTAGGAGCTCCCCACGATGCCTCTATTTTTAGTAGAGGTGGGGTCTTGCTTTTGCTCAGTCTGGTCTCAAACTCTTGAGCTCAAGCAATCCACCCACCTCGGCCTCCCAGAGTGCTAGGATTACAGGTATGAGCCACCCCACCTGGTTGATCTTTCTTTTTTTAATTTTTGATTCTATAGCACCCTAGGTATGGGAATCAGCCTTTGCCTTTTCATCCCCGAAACCACTTGGATAAGACATATTCAAGCAATTTTTTTTCCACTCTGTAGTGATACAAACAACTGAATAAGGAACACCATGGGCCTGTGTTCTGGGAGTCTTTTGGCCAATGCACACCAGAAATTTTTAATATCACTTTTCTCTGATGGTTTCAGCCTTCTGCCATGTTTCCTCATTACTTCCTTCTCTTTCTCTCTCCCATGTCCTTCTCATTTCCTTTCTTTACTCTTCACCTCCTAATTTCTATGTTTATACAGGAGAAACAGTTTAGTCCCTTTTTGGTGGTGGTTGTAACCTTTTAAATGGTTTCATCTTCCACATGCAAATGGTGGAAGGTGGTTCAATCATGCTAATACTGATGCTATTTAAAAAGAAAATCGCTCAGCTGCAGAGTTCCTCAAGGAGTGAGGATATTAGGCCAGAGCAAAATCAAGCCATGTATTTATTTTTTTTTCCACTAACAACTCTGGAGGTTTCCTGTGATGATTCCTGGGATAGTGCCACTTGTGGCCCTTCCATACGACATTTATAATTTTTATATTGCATCAGTGAGTGGATTTTAAATCCACTGAAATATTGCCATTTGAATTCTTAAAGCTGAAAAGTAAGAGGTTTTTCCTCCCAGGAGCTGAAAACAATTGAAGCTGCAGAGAAATAAACAAAGAAGGAGCCGTATAAAGGTTCCAGAAGCAATAGGAAAAGGTATTCATATTGGATTTCATTAATGAATCAAAATGTGTCTGTCTGTTGAAATCAATATCGAGAATTCCTCAGGCTGATTATGAACTTCATCAATGAATACACAAATAAATCTGATGGATAACAAAAATGAAAGAAGAGAAATCCAAATCCATTTGGAATATAATTTGAAATTAATTTTTTTTTTTTTACAAAAAAAAAAAAGAAATTTCAAAGGACTCTGGCCAAAGTTGGCTTTGGAAGGTAGAGAGAAATGATCAATGTTTAAAAATCCATGAACTTTTAAAAAGGGTATTGTCCCTTAACTGTCACTAGATTCTCTATAAAGCTACATGACATAGAAATAATGAAGTATAAAGATAAAAATAACATTTTATCAGAATTAGATGAAAGCAGATCATAGGCAAAATTTTTGCTGAGATGAAACTAGATTGTTTGATTCAGCTCTGTCCTTTGTGTTTTTATCCCCATCAACTTGCATCCAAAATTCGACTTAGCCGAGTTTCTGATCAAGTGGAAATCCAACGTGGAAAATCAGAATTGAATAATGTTTGGAGCCCTAAGAACAATATTTTCACGTGCAATTCAGATCAGTATTTTTGGCCATGAGCCAGATACTTTTCATCTGTTTTTCTACATTAGTGAAACTTTGGTCTCCTTGGTTTGTAAATCCTGGCAGGAATTACTCCCAGATCAGTGGAGTTTTCATGATGTCATCAAATGTTTCCTGATGAGAACATCTCAGACCCATCTTATCTTCACATGACTATTTTAAATTGGTGAGTGTGAAAAATACAAGCTTAATCTCCTGTCCAAACACCGTGAAAGGTCTAGACGTTTAATGGGGGCACACACTTAAGAGAAAGAGCTTCAGTGGTGTTGAAGACTAGTTTGGCGTGAAAACCAGCTGATGGGTCTCTACCGTTGACATACACCTACCCTGCTATTCGGTGGGATTACCTGGAAAGGTATGTTGTAAAATAATACAAGTGAACTCTTTAGGAGAGCTTTAGGGCTTTCAGCAACATAGAACCCAAGAATGAGATTATTTCAGGGCTCACAATTAAACTGAAAATTATAACTCAGTCGGTGTGGTAGAAACATACCATTTTCAGTAACTATATCTGTTGTTCAAAACCTTCAGATCAGGATTTCTGTTGCTCTGTGTATATGTGTGTGCTTGTGGTAGGTGGTGGGTATTAATTGTTGTTGATGGATGTTTGCTTAGCTGACGGATCTACTGAACAAAGTCCTATTTATGGCCAGGGAATCAGGGAGATACAGAAATGTCAGAAGCTACAACACAAGTTAACCAATACCACATCTACCATGCTTGGTCTTCTCTGGTACTTCTAGAGACAGATGGAATGTCAGTCAATGCCCAAGAAATTCCCAGCCTGAGAATGAGTGGTACAAACTCATTACCCATCCCCGGAGCCTGTGGCTAGCTGTAAGTGGCAGAAGTATTTGCATTATTCTGGGCATCACAGAACACAGAAGACATGCTCAGGGCTTTCAAAATTGTTGTCCTCGTTAAATAAGCCAGGGCATTCTTTCTTTGCTAACATCTTTTGTTTATGCAATAAGTTTTGTGTAGTTATAGTCAAGTTTCCTCATCTATAAGACATTCTGCCTCAACCCTGTACAGCACATTTTTATTAAAATGCCCTGAATGTTTCTATTTGAGTGTTGTGTAAGTGGCCACGATGGGCCCCATCACAGTTGGTAGCCTGTAATTCAAGTAAGTCTAGAGGAAATTGCTCGTGTGAGCCACTGGATTTTTTTCTCCCATGCAATGGGAAAATGGACATAATAGTGGTTTTAGCATCTATAGCAGTGGCTGTTAATTTATTTGGGGTCATGGATTCCTTTGAAAAGCTGAGGAAAGCTATGCACCCTACTCACACCACCCCCTGAGTTTTGCCAAATAATTGAGAGGACTGTTGTGGGTATTGAACCTAGTGAGGTATAACTCGCCAATTAAAGACGCCTTTCTTTAGAGAACCTACATACTGAGCAGTCTATGTGTTACGATAAAAATTCATTTTTGAAAATCATAATATTGAGTGGCCATAATCAATGTCTGTAATACTTTTTTTCTCTTGGGCTTTCCTTTCATATCCTGCTGATGGACTAGTTCCAGTTTGTGATTGAGTACACTGAATACAGGTATTTGCTTTTATGTTTCTGCAGTACTTAGGAGAACGGTCTCCATCCAGCTTGTTATAGGAAGACAGTAGATCTCCATCTTTTTTATGTTGAGTAATATCCCATGGTATACACATGCCACAATTTATTAATCCATCTGTGTTTCAGGGCATTTGGGTTGGCTCCGTAAGTATCTTTAGGATACTTTGTTTCTTGTTCACATTCTGTTTCCGAATTGTGCCCATTTATTCTCTGAGGTTTGCTCTGCTGGGGCCCTCAGCTCTGTCCTTATCTAGGTACGTGACTCCGATTTCTACCCAGATTTCTTTCTTACTCCAGTTCTTGTCATTCCAATCAACTGTGCTTCCCTCTGTTTCCCATATGCCTTGGTTGTTTTAGAGAACTTGACGGATTAGAGCAGCGGTTCTCAACCTGTGGGTCATGACCCACAGGAACTGTGTTAAAGGGCCATGGCATTAGGAAGGTTGAAAACCACTGGATTAGATGGTGGCACTCAGAGGCAATGGTTACAACACAACTGGGGTGGCAATTCACAGAGCCCTGTACAGAAATAGAATGTGCCAGAAGTGGAATGATCTCCATTTCATTCTCTCACTATCACAAAGGAAAGAAGGATGATGAGGGGAAGATGTGGCAGGTGCCTTTTTTACAGGCGCACAAGTTTGGGTGTAAAACAGAATATGGACGTTTTATCAAACAATGCTTCATAGAGTCATAGTGCTGCATACATTATAATCCAGGAAAATGAAACACTCAACATTTTCTTTTTCCAGGGGTGTTTAGCAGGAGGTCTCGGTTTTAGAAGTGGAAGTCTGATGACCCTTAGGTCTTTACGCTGTTTAACTCTTTGCCACGTGTTGAGTCAATGCTGTTGAAACCAATGAAAATAAAAACCAGTGAAACATCCATTTCAAGACACGCCTTAGAATTAAGCAACTTAAATCAATGAAAATCAATAAAATGTTAGGAGGGCCAAGAAAACTGCCTGGCAGGAGAGCAGTGAAGTAGTGAATTAACTCTTCATGCCACAGTCATTGTATTTCCACCGCAGTCCTGCAGGCTCCAAGGGCGACCTCGGGTGCGTAATCTACATATAATTTCTTGGTTTTAACAATTTGAGGCTAATGTTCTTATAAAAAACGGTGTAATTCCATCTACTATAGGGTTGGGGGACAGCAACTTACTCTTTTTGGAGGCAATCTTACTCTGTCACCCTGGGTAGAGACCTGTGCTGGGTAGAGACCTGTGGTGTCATACCTCTCAGAAACCTCAAACTCCTGGGCTCAAGTGATCCTCCTGCCTCAGACTCCTGAGTAGCTGGGACTTTAGGTGCCTGCCATGATGCCTGGCTGATTTTTCTATTTTTAGTAGAGACAGAATCTCCTTCTTGCTCAGGCTGGTCTTGAACTCCTGAGCTCAAGCAATCCACCTGCCTCGGCCTTCCAGAGTGCTAGGATTACAGGTATTAGCCAGCGCACCCAGCCCAGAGCTTTTTTTTTTTGAATATAGGTTCAATTGAGTGTATGTGAAATTTTCTTAAATGTGAAGATGCCAGCTCTTGCTTGTTTTCCTCAGAAATTCTTGATAGTTTCTCTGATGCAATGACTATAATAGGTAATTCAATACACATGAAATTTGCACATTATTTTGGTAGCATTTAGAACATCTATCTAGTTTCAGTGCCTGTAGCTCAGTGGCTAAGGGACCAGCCACATACACCAGAGCTGGTGGGTTTGAATCCAGCCCGGGCCTGCCAAAACAACAATGACAACTACAACCAAAAACTAGCTGGGCATTGTGGTGGGTGCCTGTAGTCTCAGCTATTTGAGAGGCTGAGGCAGGAGAATCACTTAAGCCCAAGAGTTGGAGGTTGCTGTGAGCTGTAATGCCACAGCACTCTACCCAGGGTGACAGCTTGAGACTTTATCTCAAAGAGATATCTCACTATTTATATATATATAAATAGTTTAAATATTAGGTTAACGAAACTGTATAGGTACTGAACAGCTTCTCATCAAGTACAGATTTTTAGAAGACTGAATCCACTCCATTTGATGTCAGTTCTTGCCCACTAAAAGAAGAAAGGGCAGGAAATTAATATTAATATGGTGTAAAACCGGAAGGATTTAGGTCAGGTGTGGTGGCTCACATGTGTAATCCTAGTACTCTGGGAGGTGGAGGCAGGAGGATCACTTGAGCCCAAGAGTTTGAGTTTGTAACGGGCTATAATTATAACATTGTAATGTAGTCCAGGTAACAGAGAAAGGACCTGTTTAAAAAAAAAAAAAAGATTTAGGTTACCTATAAAGAGTGATTGGATAATCATTAAAATTACACTCACATATGAATGGTTAACATCAACGACTTTTATTGGAAGTCCTGGAAACCACAACCATGGATTTTCTACTTGTCTGGGATGGTTTCAATGTGGCCCTGTCAGAATAACATAATTTATTTTCATAAACTTTTCTGAGAAAAATCTATGTTAAAGAATTGAAAACTAATGAAGGCATTAAAGTGTTCTCAATTACAGATGTTGATCTGTGGGTTGCCTGTGTACAGTTGAAGAGGTATATCTTATAGTGTTTATCAAGTATCTCAGGCTTCTATGCATTCTCTGCATAATTTTATATTTACGAAGACAATATTTAGTAGAGAAGGAGGTTAAAAAAAGGGGGTACATTTCCCGTATCATTCATGCCTTGTAATATTAACAAACATTTTATTGCGTTTTTTCACCATTTGAACTCAAATGTACAGACTTGATCAGAGTATACTATGGAAGAATTAATTAGTTCAAAGGTGTCGTGACAT
Organism: Galago senegalensis; assembly: GCA_963575145.1. Classification (NCBI taxonomy): domain Eukaryota; kingdom Metazoa; phylum Chordata; class Mammalia; order Primates; family Galagidae; genus Galago; species Galago senegalensis. The sequence goes on from CAUYTI010028506.1 coordinate 17,110, forward strand.
GAGAAACAGAAAAACTTCCCCGAGTGTCTCACCCTGTCACCCTCAGTAGAGTGCCCTAGTGTCATGGCTCACAGCAACCTCAAACTCTGAGGCTCAAGTGATCCTCTTGTCTCAGCCTCCCAAGTAGCTAGGAATATAGGCACCTACCACAACACCTGGCTAGTTGTAAATTTCCTAATTAATTAATATATAAAGTCAGCGTCACCCTCTTCAGAATTCTGAAGATGTTAGAGAGGATGACTTGGAAGTATTGTCCAATACTGTGCCCAGTTGGTGAATGAGCTAGTGACCTGAAAACGGGGACATTGAGACCAGGCTGCTTTTTCACTGCAAAGGAAGATATTTGGATGGAACCTTCCTAGGAATTTGTTTCCACCGCATAATTTCCAGAATTCAGTTATTTTTGGCCCCCAAAGTGGAGATGTTGTCTTACCACCTAATCTCATTAGCTCTGTTTTACAAGTTAGAAAGGCTAAATCATTCTTGCTGTGGTTTGTCTATTTTGAAAGGAAGATAAGAAAAAAAGAAAAAGGAAGATAAGAAGACCCCATAAAGTTGTTGAGAGGATTAAATGAGATGTTACATGCAACTTGCATAGTACAAGTTAACTGATCACAAACTCTTACTATTATTACTGAGGTTTTTTTTTTTTTAAAGACAAATAACCCATAGTATTGATGGGATAGCACTGCCTCCAAATTAAGAAAGAAAAGTTTGTTTTTTCCTTTGGTGACTTAAAATATCATGATAGTCACTGGATGAGGAATGAAATGTGGCCTTGGTCAAGCATCTTTTGCATTTTGGTGTAGACACTATTACTTACCTCAGCTCTTTAGCCTCACTTCCTATAAAATGTCTTTTGCCTACTAAGTGCTGGTCTACTGCATCGAATTTGCACTGAACTGAGTTTGTCTTTGAAATATTCTAATTTCACCTTATTTTTCTAGAAACCAGGCATTCATTTTCTGTGTATAGCTTTTCTACAGCTATAAAACTAAACTGAATTTATAGATTACTATATAAGTTTACTATAAAAACCATTAAAGCTTAATTAACGACATCAATTTCATGTCCTCTGTGATGTTTTTCTGAAACGAAAGCATTCACGATAGACTTAATCATAGAAAACTATATTCCATATTTGATATTTTACTTGTTGATTCTTTGGATTTTGAGCCTTATAGAATAAACATCATGATAATTTTCATTATCATGGTTATTTTTCCATGGACACCCTGAATTCCTTTTAAATCACTGATCCTCCATCATTTTGATTTGATCAGTCAGTTTAATAGTGCAACTCAAAATATATCACTGAAAAATTTAAAAACAGGTTTTCATGAAAAATTATTCACTGCTATTCTACTTTTATTGAAAAGGAATAGTTGTAAGTTTCTTATGTATTTATATTGGAGTCTCAGTATTAATTTAAAATGGGAATTTTATAGTGATGTGTTATGATAAAGGTATATTGGAATTTGACTTGTCTATATGAATGTGTGCCGTGCAATGATTCAATTTTCCCACTGTTTTCTTCCCTTCCACCTTTCGTGAAACCTTTGTTCCTTCTCTGTCCTACAAAGCCATTTGGCAAGCCCCTGTCATCATCCTTGTATATTAAGTCTGCCTTTTGATTTTTACTCATTAGATGCTAACTATTAAAAGAACACATTAGTCTCCCACTCTGTCATTTTCACGATGTCAAATCAAAAGCCCGATTTATTAAATAACTTAAGACTCTCCGTCTTATGCCATGGAAAGAGCGCTCAATTGATAATTATCACTGCAAAGGAGGAATTTTGTCTTTGAAGTGTAAAGAATGAATATCGTGACAGAGACGGCTTGATTCTTTCGTGTTGGATTTTTCAATTTGGCGAAGCTCCACTGTAGCCCATGACTATGTTGTCGGAGTGCACGCGGTGAGGGGCAGAGATAAAGAGAAATGAGCTAGGCGAAGAGAACGGAGATGGAAGGGAGTTTCACTGGGAAATGGATGTATCTGTTCTCCTGACTGGATAGAGGGTTGATTTAAGACAAAACAGAACAAAAAAAGGCGTCTTTGTTACAAAGGATAGGGATTCCCAAACATCTTAAAACTGAGATAACTGTGCAAATTACTTAGTTCGGCCCAAGAAATGTCAATGGCTGAGTCTTACCAAATACATCTGTTGGTACTTCAGACTTCAATGATGTTACTGAAAACGTATTTACTTTATTCCACGTGCCATTATGTATCATCTGGATTAGGTATCGTCTGTGGCTGGTATTTCACTGCAAGGGAGATTTTTAGTTGTTTTTGTAGGTTTCTCATAAACACCCTAATTCCGTTGGCAGATTTTTATTCTATGGCATTGATTGTGTGCGTGTGTTAAACTGTAATTTGATTTGAGGCAGCAATCAGAAGTGTCTGAAAACTCAAAAGCTGATACTAGCTCTGGCACTTAGTAGCTCAGAAATCTTTGAAATGTCAGAGTCAGCCTCAATTTCCTTACATATAAAGTGGAACTAATACTACCTGTTCTGCCTCCTCGGGCATGGGGGGCATTAGTTGTAAGGAAATAGTGTTAGTTTAGTGTACTTTGTCTTTTTTTTTTTTTTTTTTGAGACAGAGCCTCAAGCTGTCCCCCTGGGTAGAGTGCCATGGCATCACAGCTCACAGCAACCTCCAACTCCTGGGCTCAAGCGAGTCTCCTGCCTCAGCCTCCCAACTAGCTGGGATCACAGGCTCCTGCCACAATGCCAGGCTATTT
>CAUYTI010028508.1:0-34901 GCA_963575145.1 Galago senegalensis
TGTGGTCCCAGCTACTTGGGAGGCGGAGGCAAGAGACTCGCTTGAGCCCAGGAGTTGGAGGTTGCTGTGAGCTGTAATGCCACGGCACTCTACCCAGGGGGACAGCTTGAGGCTCTGTCTCAAAAAACAAAAAACAAAAAACAAAAAACAAAAAAAAAATAAATAAATAAAAATGAAAATGCTATCAGTTAATACTTTTATGATGGTAAAAAAATGGGCATTTTTTCTTTTAGAAACTAGGGTTTTTTTAACTATGTCATGTTATTCCTATACATTACACTTGACATATTCACACACACACAAAAAGCTAATGAGCATCATAACCATGATATTTCAGCCCTCTTCAGGGTAGTGGCCCACCTATAAGAAAACAAGCTCTGAGCATTTTAGAGAGGGTTTGTCTTACAGTTTGGAAGTAACCACTTTTCTCCTGGGTCTAGGCAGACAAATAAGAAATTCATGTTACCGTAGGAAAAAAACTCGAGTGAAGGACTTGCTCTCCTCAACAGATTTGCACGTTTCAATTCAGTGTTTGCTGATGGCAGAGGGTGGGTATCATTAAACTGTTTTTATGCTTTATACAGATGGCTTTAAATCAACAGCTAGGAGCTTATATTTATGTTGTGGCAGGCTGTCATTTGTTTTCAATACTATTCTTATATTCTTTTTTATTCCAAAAGTGTCAACTCATAAAATACAGAGATGAATAAAATTTACCTAAAATGTTCATTACAACATTCACTACAGATTCCAGGGTTATACAAAACATTAGCTAAAACTAGGACATCTTCTTCACTCAAATTAGAGCATATCACTATAACACATAATTTTGGGTTACAAACTAACACCTAAAAACTGGTCTACAGGGAAATTTTATCTAATCTAACACAAGATTTTTTTATGTACCAGCTATTCAGCAGCCACTCTGGTGAGAGCTGTATAGGTCACAGAAAGGTATAGTTTCAGAGAGGGCAGGGAAATGGGTCTTCCCTCCAGACACACTTGGACTTGTGCACGCTTTGTAGTCTCTGATGGGTTCCCATTGAAAATGCCAAATGCAAGATCAAGTCACCCATGTCACTTCCCCAAAGTGAAATCTACCTCAGCCCAATTTAGCAGCAGGAATACAACCATGTGAGCTGCATGTTACTTGCTGGACTCATGCAGAAAGAACACCGGAATCACGTCTTTGCCAGAAACCAACAGCTTTCTGAGGAACAACCAGAGACCGACATCTGTTACCAAAATTAATTTATTATATTTATTGGAAAAACCCTGTGACCTTTGAGACAGTGGACTTCTCTGAAAAGAAGGAGGAAAATAAAACATGATATCAGAGTCCTTTGAGTTAGATGATTAGTTAAAACAAACAAGGAGACTGTCCTTCTTGGAAGATGGATGAGACATACTTTTTCCTATTCCTCCCATTATATACAACAAAAAAAATAAATAAACAAATAAAGAGGACTCTGAAAGATGGATAGCAAAATTACCCTGGCTAGGGAACTTGGAAACTACAGAACAATATGGCAACAAACACTCTGGATTTTCTTTTTGCCAGGTATCTCCCAGAATTAGAGATAAAGGAACTAGCAAGCAAAATATGCCAACAGGTTCAACTGGAAGGAAGGAAGGAAGGAAGGAAAGAAGGAAGGAAGGAAGGAAGGAAGGAAGGAAGGAAGGAAGGAAGGAAGAAGGGAGGGAGGGAAGGAGGCAGGCAGGAAGGAAGGAAGGAAGGAAGAGGGAAAGGAGGGAGGGAAGGAGGCAGGGAGGGAGGAAAGGAAAAAAGGAAACTAGAGAACAGTATTGGAAGGAAGGAAGAAAGAAGGTAGGGAGGGAGAGAGGGAGATGGAAGGAGGCAGGCAGGGACAGAAGGAAAGAAAAAAGAAAAGTTTGCCTGCTCTGTCTTGCAAGTATAGCACTGAAAACACAAAACTTTGAGGTAATAACCACTCTCCTCCAGCCAACACAGTGGGAAAATCTATGGCTTCACAAAGTCCCCCACTATGGGGGCTCCTCTATGCCAACAGAGCCTAGGGATCTTCCTTCTGGGCACTGGAACAGTGGCTATTCCTCTCCCTTCACCAGAGTGGTGTCAAAGATAAGAAGAGAGTACTTTAATGCCTGATGGGTGGTAATGATTTACCAGTCCCCACTGACATGGTAACTGTGTGGGGAGCTTGAGCTTCCAACACCATCCAGTAGTCATGACATGTCCCTTAACTTCTTTGCCACAGTGGTATCTAATGAGGCCAAATGGAGAAGCAGGACTTCTACTACCATCTAGCTGTCAGAAAAACCCACTTGCAACACCACACATACACCCCTTCTCAGAAGGAGGCAAAAAAAAAAAAAATCTCCAACAAGGCACCTGTGGTCAGGGACATATCAGTGGAGAATTAGTAGGAACCTGGCATTCCCACCCTCACCAGCTTCAATAAGGGTTTCTACTTGGGTACCAACAGAGGAACAATAGGCAAACCAGACTTCCATCCCAACCTGGCAGTAACAAATGAAAATTTTAAAAACAAAAATGGGTAGAACTAAAAGAAGAAATAAACAAATCCACAATTAAAGAGTTGGAGACCACAACTTTGTGTGGTGGGTGTGGAGACCACACTAAAAAAAATTTATAGAACTAGATAGAAAAGTGGTAATGACTTAAAAGAACTCAACAACCCCATCAACACAAGTTCAAATGTCACAATAGCAGATTAGACATTACCCTCATTTTCCCATGGAACATGTACCAAAATAGAACACATTACAGTCCTAATATGTTATAAAGATCATGAAACAAACTTCAACAAATTGAAATGACTTGAAAGCATGCAGAGGATAATCTGTAATCACAGCTGAATGAAACTAAAAATCAGCAACAATAGGAAAATCTGCAAACACTTGGAAACTGAACAACACACTTCCCTCTAATCTGCATTAAATGGGAAGCATTGGGACAAAAAAGAACAAAACAAAATATGTTGAGCTTAATGAAAATGAAAATTCAAAATGTCAAAATTTGTAGGACATAGTTAAAATAGTGCTCAGAGGGAAATTTATAGCATTGAATACATTCACTTAAAAAGAGGAAAAATCTCAAATCAATAATCTAAGCTCTTACTTCATAAAGCTAGAATAAAAAGAACCAACTAAACCCTAATCATAGAGAAGGAATTGTTAAGGATGAAAATAGTAGTCATATAAATTGAAAGTGAATTAAAAAAATAAAATAAAGGACTGGTTATTTCAAAAGATCAATGAAATTGATGAATCTATAGCACAACTGATGAAATAAGAATGATAAAAGACACAAATTATTAATATTAGGAACAAAACAGAGAATGTGCAGAAATCCAAAGGATAAAAAGAATATGAAACACTCTCCAAATATAAATTTGACTTAGATGACTTAGATGAAATGAGCCAATTTTATTTGGGTGTGGTGACTCACTCCTATAATCCTAGCACTTTGGGAGGTTGAGATGAATGCATCAGTTGAGCTCAGGAGAGTGAGACCCCAATGCTACGAAAGAAAGAAAGAAAGAAAGAAAGAAAGAAAGAAAGAAAGAAAGAAAGAAAGAAAGAAAGAAAGAAAGGAAGGAAGGAAGGAAGGAAGGAAGGAAGGAAGGAAGGAAGGAAGGAAGGAAGGAAGGGAAGAAAGAAAAACTAGCTGGACATTGTGGCAGTTGACTTTCCCCAGCTAATTGGGAGGCTGAGGCAAGAGGATTGCTTGAGTCCAAGAGTTTGATGTTGCTACAAGCTTTGACCCCATGACATCCTAGCCTGGGTTACAGGGTGAGACTCTGTCTCAAAAAGAACAAAAGAAGGCCAGGTATGGGGATCATGCCTGTAATCCTAGCACTCTGGGAGGCCAAGGTGGGTGGATTATTTGAGCTTACTAGTTTGAGATCAGCCTGAGCAGAAGCAAGACCCCAAATCTACTAAAAATAGAGAAAAGAAAATGAGGCAAGAGGATCACTTGAGCCCTAGGTGGAGGTTGCTGAGCTATGATCTATGACATCAGGGCTCTCTACCCACGTGACAGCTTGAGATTCTGTCTCAAGAAAAAAAAGAAAGAAAGAAAAGAAAAGAGCCAATGTCTCAGAGTACACACACACACACACACACACACCCTCACAGTCACTCACATACTATCACAATTTATTCAGATTAATGCTGGCTTGTTATCCATCTTTTTTTTGGTCACACTTCATATTTTGAGGCCATCTCTGCTCACTTCTGATGATGCCCTGTATAAATAAGGTCCCATCCACTAAACCACTTGCCCACTTTACTTCTTCTTTAAGCCTAGTGAACTCTGTAATGGTAAACACCCAAGTTCCTGTGCTTAGACTCATGGTTCCTTCAAATCACCCAATCCAACCACATAACTGGAAACTGCCTGGATGTCAATAAAGGCTTTGGCCCACAGAGTTCTCTCTCTCTTTTCCTTCCCTTCCTTTCTCTTTTTCCCCATCCACTATGTAAATGAGCAGATCCCAAATGGCTTTCTGCTTCCTGAGTCATGTTGCCATCTTATTTGAGATCTTAAGCTTAATGTTTTCATGTTTTGGTTTGAGTAGCCCTTACTGTTCCATACCTGACCACACCAAACCTAACTTAAATGCCCCACTTAAAAAGTTATAATTCATAGAAACACACACACAGATACACAATGACATGACTCACCTAATAAATCATTTGAATAACCCTATAACAATTAGAAAATTAAATTTGTAATTTAAAAACTTTCAAAAAAGAAATCTCCAAGCCCAGATGGTTTCACTAGTGAATATTAGGAAGTACTTAAAGAAAATTTAGCAACAATTACCCCAGTATCTCCAATAAAACATAAGCACATGAACATATCCCAATTCATTTTATAAAACTAATATTACCCTGATACCCAAACAATATAAAGACTATTTGAAAATTATAGAACAATTATTTCTCATGAATAGAGACAAAAAATTCTTAAAAATATATTGGCACATAGAATTTAGCTATATACATACATACACGTGTGTGTATATATTAATATATACTTACACATAATATAATCAAATGGATTTTATCGTAGGGATGTAAGGCTGGTTCAATATTTAAAAACCAGGCCGGTACAGTGGCTCACACCTGTAATACTAGTACTCTGGGAGGCCAAGGCAGGTGAACTGCTTGAGTGTACGAGTTGGAGACCAGCCTGAACAAGAGCAAAACCCCATCTCTACTAAAAATAGAAAAACTAGTCACGTCATGGTGGGCACCTGTAGTCCCAGCTACGTGGGAGGCTGAGGTAAGAGGATCACTTGAGGCCAGGAGTTTGAGGTTGCTGTGAGCTGTGACATCACAGCACTCTACCCAAGAGCAATAGAGTGAGACACTGTCTAAAGAAAGGAAGAAAGAAAATAAAGGAAAAAGAAAAATTAGCCAGGCATTGTGGTATGTGCCTGTCATCCCAGATACTCAGAAGGCTGAGGCTAGAGGATAGATTGACCCCAATAGTTAGAAGTTGCTGTGAGCTACAATGACACCACAGCACTCTATACAAGGTGATGGAGTGTGGCCTTGTCTCAGTTAAAAAAAAAAAAAAAAAAAAGCGGTGCCTGTGGCTCAAAGGAGTAGGGCACCAGCCCTATATGCCAGAGGTGGCAGATTCAAACCAAGCCCTGGCCAAAAACTGCAAAAATTAAAAAAAAAATCAATATAATTAACCATATTAAATAGTAAAAATAAAAAGAATTACATGAACATATTAATTTGACATAATGCAATATGCAGTCATATTTTTAAAAATACTTACAAAATGAGATAGAGGAAAAATTTCTAAACTTAATTAAGACTATATACAAAAATTCCAGAGTTAAAATTATTGATACTAAAATTAAAATAAAGAATGAAAACTGTGGCTCACACCTGTAATCCCAGCACTTTGGGAGGCCAAGGTGGGTGGATAGCCTGAACTCATGAGTTCAAGACTAGCCTGAGTTAGCATGAGACCCATCTCTAAAAAATTAGCCAGGCATTGTGGAGGGTGCTTGTAGTCCCAGCTACTTGGGAGGTTGAGGCAAGAGAATGCTTGAGCCCAAGAGTTAGAGGTTGCTGTGAGCTATGCCAGGGCACTCTACCAGGAGCAACAAAATGAGACTTTGTCTAAAAAAGAAAAAAAAAAAGAAAGAATAATGAAAACTCAATACTTTCCATCTAAATTTTAGAGCAAGGTAAGGATATCCACTTTTACTGCTCATTTACAATGTAATAATAAAAGAACTAGCTTCTGCAATAAGGGAAGAACAAAAAAGGCATACATGCTGGAAAGGCAGAAATAAAAATGTCATTATTTGCATAAGACATGATTGTGTAGTTCTAGGAAATTTCTAAAACCCTTGTAGAATGAGTCAATGATTTCAGCAAAGTCTCAAGATAAGAAATTGAAATACAGGGGGAGAGGCAAGATGGCCAATAGGTGCCAGCCTCAGACAGAATCTCCCATCCAGAGGGAAGGATAATGTTGAGAAAATACCCAATAAAGTTAAAGATTTGGAGCCCAGCCAAGAAAGAAGAGTGATATCTGCAGGACATCTCTGCTGAGGCAAGTTGAGACTCCAAGAAAGCAATTTACAGGTACATAATACATCTCAAAGAAAAAGTGTCTGTCCCTTCCCCCAAGAAATTTGTGGTTTTCTCTTCGTCTGTTCCTATAAGTTTTCTACAGGCGAGTGGTGAACTGAGGACCTGTTATCTCACCCCATGTGTGAGAACCACAGGAAGGGAGGGTCTACTCCCCTAGAGGGACCCTGCTGAGATTCTAAACACTCTCTCACCTGGCAGAAAAACCAAACAAATGTTTTCACTGCCATTTTAAATTTCCAGTCCACCCTTCCCCCCTTCCCTACAGAGACAGTGAGGGGGGCACAAGAGCAGCGTCCTCCACCCCTGCGAGACCAAGTGCCCAGTCCCAGTATTACAGCTGGAGGCTGGCTAGACCCATGTACATTCCACAGGAGGTGGTGGAGGAGTCCCCCATTCTAGGAACTCCAATGGGAGGCCCCAGAACCGCTTGCTAGAGCTGCGCACCTCCTGCAGGCAGTGGGTGGGGAAGGAGTTCTCCACTCCAGCCAGGCCCAGAACTGCTTGCTAGAGCCACATGCACTGTGCAAGGGCTGGTGGAAAACTTCGCCACTGCAGGAGGCCCCATAACTTCTTGCTAGAGCCACGCGTGTCCCAAGGTCTGTGGCGGAGGCCCCCAGCTCCAAGGGGGCCCAGAACTGCCAGACCTGTATGCTCCCGGCATCCCTGGCCAGGCATCTGAGAACTAGGAGAGGACTGTCAGTTGAGAGGGAACCATACTAAAATGATGGTACCTCAAGGCAAAGAGCAGCAGCCACAGCAGTGGGAAAACATGGCTCATACCCCTAAGGCTCTTCCGGACAGACACGCTCTGCCTCTCTGGGCAACCAGAGGAAGCCGGCATCTTCTCCAGTGGAGGCCACTAACTGAACGGTTCTGGTATGGTCTCCACATGGTGTAAATTCAGCATGGGCAGAATCAGGGGAAAACCTTTGGTAATTCAATAACCAGAGTAGATCAACTTCCCCAAGGAAGGATGGGGCAGATGCAATTGAAGATCCAATCCATAAAAATATGGCTAAAATGTCAGAAATCGAGTTCAGAATTTGGATAGCAAATAAGATTGACAGAATGTAAGAAAGAAGGGAATTAGAATTAGAATTTCAAGAAATTATTCAAAAGATGTCTCAAGAAATTGTTCAAAAGATGTCTCAAGAATTCAATGATTTCAAAGATAAAATGACCAAAGATTTTGAAGCACTGAGGCAAGAGGTTGCAGCCATCAAAGATTTAAAAAATACAGTAGAATCCCTCTATAACAGAATGGAGCAGGCAGAAGAAACCATCTGTGACTTTGAAGACAAAGCTTCTGAACATGCCCAAGCACATAAGGATGAAGAGAAATGGAGAGCAAAAATGGATCCCTCTCTCAGAGAGCTCTGGGATAATTTGAAGAAAACTAATATTCATCTTATAGGAATCCCTGAAGGCCATGAAGTGGCTTCACAAAGCACAGAAGCTCTACTTCATGAAAGTATGAAAGAAAACTTTCCAGATATGCCAAAAGATTCTGAAATTCAGATAGCAGATAGTTTCAGAACCCCAGCATGACACGACCTGAAAAAGACATCCCCCAGGCACATCATAATTAACTTCACTAAAGTTAGTATGAAAGAGAAAATTTTGAAAGCAGCTAGACTCAAGAAAACCTTAACCTACAAGGGGGAGAATATTAGAATGACTGCAGATCTCTTTGCTGAAACCTTTCAGGCTAGAAGAGGGTGGTCATTGACTTTTAACCTCCTAAAACAAAATAACTTTCAACCCAGGATCCTGTATCCAGCTAAACTGACATTTAACTGTCATTAAATACTTCAATGAGATTCACACATTGAAGAAAATTGCCATAACTAAACCAGCCCTCCAGAATATTCTCAGACCTATCCTCCATAATGACCATCGCAATCCTCCACCACATAAGTAAACTCACAGAAAGTTTTGATCAAATTCCAACTTCTACAGTGGCTAAAGGATTAAAGATGTCCACTGGACTTTTGAAAAACTCAATACCCAAATTTATACCACGTTTATCAATATTCTCAATCAATGTGAATGGCTTAAATTGCCCTCTAAAGAGGCATAGATTGGATACAAAAATTCAGGCCAGATATCTGCTGCATACAAGAATCCCATCTTACCCTAAAAGACAAATATAGGGTGAAGGAATTGTCATCTATATTCCAAGCAAATGGAAAGCAGAAAAAAGCAGGTGTTGCAATTTTATTTGCAGACACAATAGGCTTTAAACCAACAAAAGTAATCAAGGATAAAGATGGACACTTTATATTTGTTAAAGTTAACACTCAATACGATGATATTTCAATCATCAATATTTATGTACCCAACCAGAATGCACCTCAATTTGTAAGAGATACTTTAATAGACATGAACAACTTGATTTCTCCCAGGTCCATCATAGTTGGAGATTTTAATACTCCTTTGACAGCATTGGCTAGATCTTCCAATAAGAAGCTTAGCAAAGAAATTTTAGATTTAAACTTAATCATTCAGCATTTGGATTTACTGGACATCTACAGAACATTTCATCCTAACAAAACTGAATATACATTTTTCTCATTGGCCTACAGAACGTACTCCAAAATCAACCACATTTTAGGTCACAAGTCTAACCTCAGCAAATTTAAAAGAATAGAAATTATTCCTTGCATCTTCTCAGACCACCATGGAATAAAAGTTGAACTCAGTAACAACAGGGATCTGCAAACTCATACAAAAATATGGAAGCTAAATAACCTTATGCTGAATGATAGGTGGGTCAGAGACAAGATCAAGAAGAAAATTACCAAATGTTTGGAACAAAATGCTAATGAAGATACGAGTTACCAGAACCTCTTTGATACTGCAAAGGAAGTCCTAACAGGGAAATTAATAGCCTTCCTCAAGAAAGCCTTCCGCAAGAAAACGAAAAGAGACGAAGTTAACAACTTAATGGGACATCTCAAGCAACTGGAAAAGGAAGAACACTCCAATCCCAAACCCAGCAGAAGAAAAGAAATAACCAAAATTGGAGCAAAATTAAATGAAATTGAAAGCAAAAGGATTATACAACAGATCAATAAATCTAAAAGTTTTTTTTTGAAAAGGTCAATAAGATAGATAAACCTTTGGCCAGCCTAACCAAGAAAAAACGAGTAAAATTGTTAATTTTATCAATCAGAAAACCTAAAAACGAAATAATAACAGACCCCTTAGAAATTCAAACAATCCTTAATCCTTACAAGAAACTTTATTCTCAGAAACATGAAAATCTGAATGAAATTGACCAACACTTGGAAGCATGCCACCTTTCAAGACTTAGCCAGAATGAAGAGGAAATGTTGAACAGGCCTATAAGCTTCAAGTTCTGAAATAGCATCAACTATACAAAATTTCCCTAAAATGAAAAGCCTGGGACCAGATAGCTTCATGTCAGAATTCTATCAAACATTTAAAGAGGAACTAGTACCTATACTACTTAACCTTTTCCAAAATATAGAAAAAGATGGAATACTACCGAACACATTCTATGAAGCAAACATCACCTTGATACCCAAACCAGGAAAAGACCCAACAAGAAAAGAAAATTTTAGACCAATATCACTGATTAATATTGACGCGAAAATATTCAATAAGATCCTAACAATTCCTAAGAATCCAGAAACACATCAAACAAATTATACACCACAACCAAGTGGGTTTTATCCCAGGATCTCAAGGCTGGTTCAACATATGTATATCTATAAGCATAATTCATTGCATAAAAAAATTAAAATCAAAGATCATATGATTCTCTCAATTGATGCAGAAAAAGCTTTTGATAATATCCAGTATCTTTTCATGATCAGAACACTTAAGAAAATTGTCATAGAAAGGTCATTTCTCAAAATGATAGAGGCCACCTATAGCAAACCCACAGACAATATCGTACTAAATGGAATTAAATTGAAATCATTTCCACTCAGATCAGGAACCAGGCAAGGTTGCCTATTGTCTCCATTGCTCTTTAACATTGAAATGGAAATGTTAGCCATAACATGGGGAGAGAGGAAAGGGAGAGGAGGGGAAGGTGGAGGATGGGTGGAGTGAGGGTGATTGGTGGGATCACGCCTATGGTTCATCCTCTAAGGGTAAATGTGAATCTCTCTAAATGTAGAATATAAACGTCTTAACACAATAACTAAGATAAAGACATGAAAGCTATGTTAACCAGTTGGATGAAAGTATTTCAAATTGTATATAGAAACAGTATACTGTACACCATGATAGTATTGATGTAAACTTCTATCATTTAATAAAAAAAAAGAAGAAATTGAAATACAAAAATCAATTATATAGCTATATACTACAAGGGAAAATATGGATACTGAGATTAAAAATACAATATCAGGACCTCTTTGGCCTTTTCTTTTTGGAACAATAGAGGACCATTTTCTGTCTCTGGGGAACATATCTTGCTCTGTAAGTTTATAACTTGTTCTTTCTCTGTAAATGTACCTTTCTCTTTGTCAATAAAAGTTCCCTTCCTTGCTAAAACTTTGAAAAAATAAAAACAACATCAGTGTGCTCACATGTGTAATCCCAGCACTGTGGGCTGCCAAGGCAAGAGAGTTTCTTGAGCTCAGGAGTTCAAGACCAACCTAAACAAAATGAGATCCTATCTTCCCTCAAAAAATGGAAAAATTAACCAGGCATTGGTGGTGCATGCCTATAGTCTCAGCTACTCAGAAGGTTGAGGCAGGAGATTCCCTTGAGTCCAAGAGTTTGAGGTTGCTGTGAGGTGGGCTAAGGCCATGACACCCTAGCCCAAGCAACAGAGCAAAATTCTATATCAAAAAACAAAACAAAACAACAACAAAGCAGCAGTATATACAACAATTCTAAAAAGGAGAGAAACACTGAAGTAGGAGTCTCAGCAAGAATGTAGAGAACTTTATGCTAAAAACTGTAAAACACTGATGTAAGAAATCAAGTGAGAGCCATACTGTGTTTATAAACTGGAAGATTCAATTTACTAAAGATTTCAACTTTTTCCAATTCAATATATAAGTTTGACAAAATTTCTATCAAAATTCCAGTAAGATTTTTAGTGGATATAAACACAATTATTATAAACTTTATATTGAAAGGAAAATATACTAAAATAGAAAAATAACTTAAAAGGAAGAATAAAATGGAATAAACCAGAGTATGCACTTCTAAGACTAATTACATACAACAACAATGAAAACCTCATGGTACTGGTGGAAGGAAAGAAACAAAGATCAGTAGAATAGAATAGAGAACCCAGAGATGAACCTATACTATTATTTTAACAAAGGTGTAAAAGCTATTCAATGAAAGAAATATACTTTTTCAACAAATGGTATTTGATCAATGTGGTATCCATAGGGGAAAAAAAATCTTGAACTAAATGTTGTGTCTTGTGCAAAATTAACTCAAAATATATTACAATATTCAATGTAAAATGCAAAATGACTTATCTTTTAGGGAACTAAAACACAAGAGAAACTTTAAAATCTAGAACTAGGCAAAAAACTCAGTTTTGATATTAAAAGTATGAAAAACAAAAGAAAAATGGTAAATCAGGCTACATAAAAACTAGAAATTATTTTTAAAATCAGACCCTGTTAAGAAGATGAAAATATGGAGCTGGTTTGGGTATGGCAAATTTCTTCAACATGTACAGATTGGGGGGGAAATGTTTCCAAATAGCATATGCCATGTCAAATATCTAGAATATGTAAAAAGAAAAATTGTCAAGGTAAAATAGTTTTTAAAAAACTCCCGCTAGAAAATGGACAAAAAAGATTAACAGACATTTTATCAAAGTGCATATAGAGATAGAAAATAAACACATGAAAATTTATTCTTCATAATTAGCACTTAGGAATACTTACATATGTATATTGAATTGACAATGAGTCATCAATTTGTATCTATCATAATGAGTAAAACAAAAACAAAAACAATGACAACACCAAATACTCGTGTGAATGTGGAAAACTGAATCATATGTTACTCTCAGTGATGTAAAATGGTACAACCATTGTGAAACAGTTTGGCAGTTTCTTAAAAAGAGCTAAATATGCAGCTGTCACATGACTCAACAAGTGTATACCTGGGTAGTTATCCCAGAGCAATGAAAACTTATGTTTATGCAGACTCCTGTATGGTGAAGTTTATAGCAATATTATTCACAACAATTCCCAAAGGGGAGAAAAAAATATGTCTTTTGATGGGTGAATAACTAACGTGAATAATTTTCTAGGGGATTATGCTCAGTGGTAAAAACAAACAAATAAAACAAAAAAGAAATCCCCCCAATTGCATTCACTATGATTCCATTTACATAGCGTTCTTGAAATGAAATAGTATAGGGATGGACTAGGGATTAGAGGTTGCCTGGGGTAAGAAAGGGGTGAAGAGTGGGCAAGAAGCGCATATAACTATAAAAGAACAACATGAAAGCTTCTGTACAGACAGGAACACAGTAAGTAAAGCAAGCAGACAGCCCTCAGAATGGGAGAAGATATTTGCAGGTTTTGTTTCCAACAAAGGTTTAATAACCAGAATCCACAGAGAACTCAAACATACTAGCAAGAAAAGAACAAGTGATCCCATCTCAGGGTGGGCAAGGGACTTGAAAAGAAACTTCTCTGAAGAAGACAGGTACATGTCCTACAGACACATGAAAAATGCTCATCATCCTTAATCATCAGAGAAATGCAAATCAAAACCACTTTGAGACATCATCTAACTCCCATAAGATTAGCCCACATCACAAAATCCCAAAACCAGAGATGTTAGCATGGATGTGGAGAAAAGGGAACACTTCTACATTGCTGGTGGGAATGCAAACTAATATGTTCCTTTTGGGAAGATGTTAAATAGATCTGCCATTCAATCCTACAATTCCCTTACTGGGTATATATCCAGAAGACCAAAAATTGCATTATAACAAAGATATTTGTATCAGAATGTTTATTACAGCCCAATTCATAATTGCTAAATCATGGAAGAAGCTCAAGTGCCCATTGACCCATGAATGGATCAATAAATTGTGGTATATCTACACCATGGAATATTATGCAGCCATTAAGAAAGTTGGAGACTTTACCTCTTATATGTTTACATGGATGGAGCTGAAACATATTCTTCCTAGCAAAGTATCTAATGTACTCAGTCTTACTATGAAACAAATTTATAGCTTTCTTATGAAAGCTATAACCCAATGATAGCTTTGGAAAGGGGAAAGGGGAGAGGGAAGGAAGGAGAGGGGGGAGGGTGGGTGGAGGGAGAGCAATTGGTGGGACCACACCTATAGTGCATCTTACAAGGGTACATGTGAAATTTACTAGGTGTAGAATATAAATGTCTCAACATAATAACTAAGAAAATGCCATGAAGGCTATGTTAACCAGTTTAATGAAAACATTTCCAATTGTATGTAAACCCAGCACATTGGTATCCCATGAATGCATTAATGTACACAGCTATGATTTAATAAATAAATAAAAAAACTTAAGAAAAGGACAACATGTAGTATCTTTGCAGTAAAGAGAAGTATGCTATATCTTGACTGTATCAATCAATACGTTGATTGTGATATCATACAGATTAAGCATTCCTCTTAATCCTCAAATCTGAAATTCAGAATGTTTCAAAATCTGAAACTTTTTAAGGGCTGATATGCTAACACCAGTACAGAAATTCTGCACTTGACCTCATGCAACAGATAAGAGTCAGAATGCAAGTGCACAACACACAAGTTTATTCAATGTCTCCAAGGGAAAAAAGGCCCTTCCCTCCCAGACCCTCATTTGCTGCAATAGATCTTTTTGTACCCACCCACATTCCCCAGGCAGACACAGCCACCAAGGGTAACAAAGTGGCACGTGTACAGGTCAGACTTGACAACAGCAGATTCCCCAGGGTGCTCCACATGGGGTGAAGTCCTACATGCATTATGCACTGGTTGTTTTGTGTTTGCTTCATTTGTTTATTTATTCTTTTGCTGATTCTCTGCTCTGTGCATAAAGATATTGTTGAAAATGACAAAGAGGCCTGTAGATACTCCTGTGAGTAACAGTGAGGAGAGGAAATGTAAGCATTTATGCTAACCGCCAGAGAGTCAGGCTGTTACAGAAACTAGGCAGTGGTATAAATGTGAAAATATCTTACAGAAGAGTACAGTGTGTGTTCATCATATAGACAGGACATACTATGTCCATGTCCATCATAATGACCCAAGAAACAAAAGAATAAACTGTTGAAGTTCTATGCTAAAAATGATGCATGTAAGTTAATGAAAAGTAGAAAAATACTGCACAAACCTAAAATGAAGATCTTGGTCATGTATGAAGACATGGACCCATCAGTGTCACAGTAAATACCTGTCACTTTATGGTGTGCTGATCGGGAGAAAACTATCACAATGAACTGAAAATTGAAATGAACTAGGCATATTCAACAGGCTGATTGTAGAAATATTTAGGAAATGACATTTAAAAATTTGGGGTGATAAGGCATCTGCTTATTACAAAGCAGTGGAGAAATTCATTGATGAATTTTTTCGATGTTGCTGACAAAAATCTGCCACCAGAACAAGTCTATGATGCTGAGGAAACATCACTGCATCATTGTCCCAGAAAGACACTACTTGCAGCTGATGAGACAGGTCCTACAGGAACTGAGAATGCCAAGGACAGGATAACCGTACTGGGATGTGCTAACGCAGCAGACATGCTTAAGTATAGACTTGCTGTAATAGGCAAAAGCTTGCATTTGTGCTGTTTTCAAAGAGCGAATTTCTTACCAGTCCATTATTATGCTAACAAAAATGCATGGATTACCGGGGACATCTTTTCCAATTTATTTCACAAATATTTTGTACCAGTGGATCATGCTCACTGCAGGGAATCTGATAGGATAATGATTGCAAGATTTTGTTATTTCTTGACTACTGCTTATGCTCCAGCTGAATATCTCATCAAACATATTGTTGGTGTCGTGTACTTTACCCTAAATGACTTTGCTATTCAGCCATGTGACCAATGTATCTTTAGTGCAATGAAAAGTAAATATAAAAACACTTTTTTGAACAGTGTGCGAGCAGCAGGGAGCAGAGGCCCCTTTGTGGAAGATTTTTAAAAGAAATTTAGCATAGATGCCACCTATGCCATTGCCAACACTTGGAGCAGAGTGACTAAAGTTGTATGCCCACAACTTCTGGCCTGTGACTACATTTGGTGAAGATGATGAATGAGGTGGTGACCTATAAGGATTCAGTATGCCAAATGAGAAAAAAATAATGCTTGAGTTTCTTACATATGCAAAAACACAGCCTCCAAATCCATCCCTAAGTTAGAGCGGGATATCAAAGCAGTCTTTAACATCCATAAGGAGGCGCTAGTTGTTCATTCATTGACCAATGGTGAAAGGCTCAGAACAGTTGTAAATCAAGGTGATAGTGACAATAGTGAAAATGAAGATGACGTTAACACTGCAGAAAAAGTGAAAGGGCATGGTGGAATGGGCTTGTTGAAGGACTGAGGCACCACACATTTCTTACACAGCAGCAAATCATGCTTTGTGAAATCAAACAGAACCTTCTAAGACCCAGAGACATTGTTTTGGGGCTGATGACTCTGGGGGAAATATTTTTAAAAACCACCACGCAGAATGCCTCCTGACCCCTGTAGGATCCACTGCCTGATCCCTCAACTGATCCTGATTCTTCTTTTCACCTAAATGAAACCCCACAGTGTACAGCAATCTTTTACTCAAATCACAGCAATGTAGATGGAGACTGAAAACCTGCTATTGTCTGTTGCTCTTGTCTGTCAATCAGCTGGGGCAGGTATTCTGGTGATGCTACTGTTCTGCTTAGTTGCCCTGAATATATAATTTATTCACCATATAAATGTTAGGCTTTTTTTTACTGTTCAGTACTTACGTGTGAATAATTGTAAAAAAAAAATGGTTGGCTATTACTGGCATACATACTCTGAGTCAATCTTAGATCATCTACATGGGTGGCTGAAATGGGCGATACCTTTGTTTTCTGATGGTTCAATGTATATAAACTTTGTTTCATGAACAAAAATATTAAAAAGACGGGCAGCGCCTCTGGTTCAAAGGAGTAGGATGCTGGCCCCATATGCCAGAAGTGGTGGGTTCAAACCCCAGCCCCGGCCAAAAACTGCAAAAAATAAAAAAAAAAATTTAAAAAGATTGTATAAAATTACTTTCAAGTTCTGTATGTTTATAGTTGTGCATAAAACATAAATAAACGTTGTGTTTAGCCTTGGTTTCCATCCCTATGATTTCGCATTATGTACAGGCAAATAATTCAAAATAAAAAAAAATCCAGCATCTGAAATATTTCTGGTCCCAATCATTTTGGATAAGGAATTGTCAACCTGTACTAAAATTTCCATGTATGCTTTATGCAGTTTTCATCAATAGACTTTACTACATGGAAATTTTATTCATTATTCCTTAAAACAGCAGAGAAATCTACAATTAACTAAAATAAAAGGTTTAAATAAATAAACCAAGGACATCCCACATAACAAATTAGAAGATCTTATATGACGGTGAAATACTCACTGTTTACTGTATTGAGGAATCTAATATAACTTAATTTAGAGAAGGCATCACAGAAGAGTGGGCATAGAACTAGGCACGAAAAATTAGCAAAATCAATTAGCAAGTGAGACTGAAATCAGCATCCGAGAACCATGAGGACAGGCAGAGGCAGGGTTTTAGTGAGGATTTAGGAGAGCAAACACGGTATGGATGGGAGAATCGCAAAGGTATTTCTGAGACTTCATCCATAGGGTCAGAAAAGACACAAAAACTGAAAATTCCTCACGTGAAGAAGAATGTGGTTATTGTTGAAAAGTATATCAGAACTACGATTTGTGAATGCCTTGAGAACAAGGACATTTCTAACTGAACATTGTGTCACCAAATCACAGTCTAATACCTTGTGCATAACAAACGCTTCATTAAATGCTGTTACTGATTTCACTGAAACCAATTTCATTGCAGCGATGGGGGCAGTAGACAAATGTCTGTGGGCCCAAGAGTGAACGTGAAGTGAGAAAATAAATGATGCTTTTTTTAAAGTCTTGGTTCTGAAGGTCTGAGGCAAAAAAAAAAAAAAGTAAAAGGCAATAACAGTTTATGTTATGTTCTTTCTGTCATTTTAAGATGTGATATAAATTTTTGTTGAGGAAAGAGAAAGCAGGGATGAGAGAGAGAGGAAAAACCCAGGAGCAAAGATAAAAGGTAGGTATGGAAATGAGCCTTAAGGAGGTGGAGTGGATGTAGATGTTTGTGGGGAGTGTGGTAGGAGTGCATGCCAGACGGCCTCTAGTCTTCACTTGAGTGGGAGGTGGAACGTGCTCTGCTAAGACAGAGGAGAAAGAACCGGCTGGAAGTAAGTCTCAAGTTCAACATAGATGGAAAATGGGATTGGAGAATGAGCTACTCGCATGCGCCCATTCCTTTTAGACATTTGTCACCATGTGGGCAGCATCTTTCTTTATGGAAAGGTTCTTCTGAACTTTGATATTAGTATCTTCACACCCAAATGATGTATGTCTCTTCAAAGCCAGGCTTTCTGCTAGCAATAACACATTCAAAAGGGTGATGTATCAATATCTCTATTTCCCAAATCATATTAATTGGTACAGTATATTTTTGAACTTATATAAACATGGTATTTTTTTCCAGAGACATATTTACACTTTTTTCAAGGACCAAAAAAATGGAGAAGGCAAGAGATGGATTTGCTCACTTAGCTTTGTGTGTGCACTCTATTGAACACAGAATTATCTTATAAGTCAGAAGAGAGTGTGACCTATTTTTAGACAAATGCTTTTGTAAATTTCATGCACAATGGTAGAAGGCTATTTTAAGCCCTAATTGAACTAAACCATCTCATTACCTGGCTATACTGACCGATGAACGTTGCCATGGCGATGAAGCAATCAAGTCAGCAGAACCTACTGTGAGAATTTTTCATTTCCAGATGCTTTATCAAGTTCCATCTTGTTCATCTCCAAACACTCTGTAATCAACTAGGATATAAAGAAAACAATTTAATGACATAGATACAGCCTCCACAAAATGAGAAAAAAAGAGATTTTTTTAAAACTCTTATGCCAAAACATAGTGCTGTATAATGTACAAAAGAAGCATTAAAAAAAATGCAATAACACTTTAGGTTTCTCAACAGTAAATTAAAACCTTTAGGGATCTATGTATCAAATTGTATAAGCTTTTAGACATATTCAGATTAAAATCAAAGCTCCCACAATGAAATGTTTGCTGGCCACATAATTGGCCTCAAATATAATTATAGCATATTTAAATAAAAATGCTTTGGGCCTAAATAAAATCTGAGAGTTCAAAGTAGTTTCAATTCATATCTCAAAATTGAAATATATAAGTATAAAGCAACTATAAAGTGTTTAAGATTTTTATCTCACACATTGACTAATAATACTCCTTCTCTAACTCAGCAGTTTTCAACCTGTGGGTTGCAACCTGTTTAGGGGTTGAACAACCCTTTCACAGGGGTCACCTAAGGCCATTCTGCATATCAGATATTTACATTACGATTCATAACAGTAGCAAAATTACAGTTGTTGAAGTAGCAACAAAAATAATATTAAGGTTCCCCAACACGAGGAACTGTATTAAAGGGTCGCAAAATTAGGAAGGTTGAGAACCACTGCTCTAACTTAAATGACAATATAAATTCTTAAATCCTAAGTTATTGTAAAATTATGTTCAAGAGGAGAAAACCAGAAAAATTATATCCCTGCAACCTTTTTTTTTTATTGTCATTTGCCGTATGGGACAAAAACTACGTGGAATAAAATGCTTATGACAGGACTAAAAAGAAAGGTTTTGGATTAAAATGGCAAGGGACTAAATCAATATGTGTCTTCTAAATGTCTCATTAAATTTTTCAAAAAGGTATGCTAAAATATAGTACACAATCACACCAAACCAAAAATAACATAAGACAATATACTAGAATACACAGTTAATTCTTACTAACCAAATTTTGTGTGTCACACAAGCAGGTGATATCTATGTTTTATTTGACGAGTGTATACCCCAAATCAGGAATAGTTATTTCTCAGCACTTAATAGGTTCTCAATAAACATTTGTTACTGTCATTGTTAAGTGTATAATTATTGAGAATTGATTGAGAAGAAACTTTCTGGACTACATACCACATGTTTTGCCCAGATATCATGGACAGCTTCCAAAGAGAGCAGGCAAACATGATTCCTCATCCGAGAGGAAAATCTACTATATAATTTCTATTATCTGAGCCATTCAAAACAAGAATCATCGCTCTGTTTCTTGTAATAATTCTCCTTACGTTTATTTGGCTCCACAACTCCCAAGATTCCACATAGTGAGAACAAGATAAAAATACAAGGTATTGTACTGCAACTTTGTAAATAGAAACAGAATTTGATATAAAATTCAGGAGCAATTCTTTCTAGGTTATTCAGATTTTTATATCCTACATGATACAAAGAGAATTACAGCAAACAACATTTGCTACTTGGCTTCATCCTACAATTGGACTGTCAGAGCAAAGTAGGTTCAATTGAAATTAATTCAGTACATCCACATAAAAAAAAGAATATCCATTCACACAGGAAACCAACATCGGGTGATATACTCTCATCCATATCAAATCTGATCTGAGTAGGAAAAGATGCTAGTATCCAAGTGGACAGTCATCCCTGCAGCTATGGTTGCTGGGTGCATGCTTTCCTGAGGCCAGCCTGACTGACACAGAATAAGAGCCAAAGCAATCATTAGTGGAACTTGTGAAATACTGCTTTAAAACTTGGAAAGATTCACAGAAACAATTATCGAAAATAATTTCCTTTTTCTAAAAGGAAATAAAAAAATTACATATGTGTGTATATGTTTACATGCACACACATAACGTCATACCACTGACTTTGTATTTTATCTCCAGTTATTTCACTCACTAAACATAAATATATGAATTTATTCCATACAATTAAAATGTAGCCTATAATATAAAATTTAACCTTCCTAAAAATATGGTTTTAGCCAAAAATGTATTATAAATATCTAGAACACTAGTTCTTTGGTCATTAATGAAACTCTCCATCACTGGCTGATTATTATGACAATTTTGACAACTTTATATAGTTTTTTGGGGGGAGGGGGCTGGGGCCAAGTTTGAACCCACCACCTCCGGTATATGGGGTCAGTGCCTTACTCCTTTGAGCCACAGATGCTGCATATTTTGGACAAAGAGAAGTAAAAGTCTCAGTTGGAAATTAAGTTTGTAGAAGCATTTGTATCAGTACTCTATCTTACCAAATATTGGTCTGTGGCCCTGAGATGAAAGTTGATCCCCTCAACCCAACTGATCTTCCATTGTTGGTCTCCATGGCAGAACTCTGCTGTTATTTTCTTTCTCCCTTTTTCACTTCATTTTCCGCATTACCAAGAAAGCCAAAAGGAAAACCTTTCTATAATAGTAATAGTTTGGACTAAGAAAAAGATATGTAGCTCAAGAGGCTAAGTTGCCGACCACATACACCAGAGCTGGCAGGTTCTAATCCAGCCCAGGCCTGCCAAACAATGACAACTACAATCAAAAAATAGCCAGGCATTGTGGTGGGCAGCTGTAGTCCCAGCTGCTTAGGAGGCTGAGGCAAGAGAATTGCCTAAGCCCAAGAGTTGAATTTTGCTGTAAGCTGTGATGCCACAGCACTCTACCCAGAGCCATCTCAAAAAAAAAAAAAAAAATTATATATATATATATCTTCAGGAAAAATAAAATGTTAATTTACCAATTAATTCTTTCTTCTCTGATCTCCTTACCTTTCTATCTAGGCTCACCTTTCAACACACAACCCCTCTGAAGTGATTATACTGTGAATTTATGTCAACTAATTCATTCTTTCTCACTCTCTCTATCTGTTCATAAATGTCCATAATTACAGTTTTCTATACATTGGCTTAATTTTTATTTGGATGACTACCTTTACACATGAAGTTTTCTCTTCCACAGATTTCAGTATCAGGGAGATAATTTATTAGACTTTTCTAGGATATGGGATAAAACCATCTCCTGCGTTTTAATTTTACTTTTCTTCCTATACTCTGTTAAGTATCAGAAATATCCCTATAAATATTGGGAGCATTACCTTAGTTATAAAACCTTCTTTTTTATATTTTTCTTTTTTCTATTTTTGTGAACACCAAAATTCATCAGGCTAAGTAGCTCTGCTAATCCTCAATGAATAAAATTTTGAAAGTGTTTCTGGGACGATTTTATGAGACAAGATTTAGGGCAAAGTGCTTCTTTAGAATCGCCCTGCCTAGTCAATCTCTCTGATTTGAGAACATAAACTCCCATCACATCTCATGATTTAGAGTAATAACTTTGTGGTCAGAGCAAAAAAATACCTAATTAGCCCAGTTGTCATGAACGTTGCCTGTGGACAATTAAGCATGACAAGTTTACACAGTAGGGATGATGTTCAGAGATAGAAAATGTGACTTAAGAAATGTAAAGTTAAATTCCATGAGGGGATTCCAGATGAGACTGCCTAATGCATTAGAAAAATGCAAACAAATCTTGCTCATAGTCCAGTAAAATCTATGGAGGCATAGTTCTGACTTGCAGTCAAAATTTTTAATCCTCAAATCTCCTGTCTTCCTATGCACATAGGAAATCTCCTGTCTTCCTATGCACACCCTGTAGCAAATTTTTCACTACATAAAAGTATTGGCTTATGTCAGGCACAACTTTTCCAAGGCTTCTTCCCTGCTGATTTGTCTCTCCTGATAAAAGATTCAGTTGGCCTCATAAAATGCTGTCAGTGTAGTTTTGAACTCCATCAGTTTCCTTGAGATGTGAGCTCACATCAGAAATATGTCCTCCCAGATGCTGAGGCACACGTTTCTCTTTCTGGATCCCTGAGAGACATGAACTTTGGCTACTCGTCCTGGCAATTGGAGTTTCTGTAGCAATATATGGCTAGTTTTCTTCAAATCATGGCAATGTCCAAGTACCCACACATTTGCCTACCAAGGTAAGAGAAATGTTCTTTGATCCATTGATACACTGTGAAATCAGTCACCAGTGACAATTTTTCTGCGAGTTCAGAGGGAACAGTTAGGGTCCCAGACTGAGCCTCTGATTATCACCGAACCATGCACAAACATAGCAAGTGTCTTTCCTGGGCTACAGCCAGATGTTAGCCTCAGGGTAGCCACTATTGACTAAAGTTGACACATGATTAGTATTAGTAACATTGCTCAACAAACAGTGGAAGTAAAGAAAACTATGAGTTTTTTTTCTTTTTTGGTTTTGTTTTGTTCTTGTTTGAGCACATATACATCAGGCATAGTATATAAGCAGTGTACAATGTCCTTGTTGTCTTAGTCCATTTGTATTGCTGTATAGAAATACCTAAGACTGGGTAATTTATGAAGAGGTTTATTTGGCTTACATTTCTATGGGCTGTAAAAAAGCATGATACCATCATCTGCCTGTGGTGAGGGATTCAGGGACGTTCCAATCAAGGCAGAATGCAAAGAGGAGCTGTTTGTGCAGATATCACACGGAGAGGCAGAAAGCAAGACAGAGAGCAGAGAGGGACCAGGCCCTTTCCAACAGCAAGCTCCCGCATGAACTAATAGAGTGAGAAATCACTCGGTGTCACGGGGAGGTCACCAAGCCATTTTTGGGGCATCCACCCCCACAATCCAACCACCTCTCACCAGGCCCCATGTCTAACATTGGGGTTTCAGTATGAGATCTGGCAGAGCTAAACAAATCATATCCAAATCATAGCACCTTTGCAAGAAAGATGATTACAACTCTTCAGATGAAAAACTCAAGGCTCACTGGGGCTCGTGACTGATTCCTGGCCATGCCACTTTCCATTTTGAATATAGTTTCATTAGGTTTTACCAGTTTAAGGGATCTGTCATCCTCCCCAATATACACTGGGGTCTTTAGAATATCATCCGCAGTTTCCATTTCTACTCCAAACTCCCACCTTCATTTTGAGACATGTCAACATTTGTTTGATTTTTACTTTCCAATCCCATCCTTACAACCCCTGAATTTTTTTAATTTAGCAACTTTTGCTGTCACTTCTTAGAAATGCACTGTGCCAGTGACTTCAAAAAGCCCTCCAACACTTGACCTTCAATTGTCTTCTAGTCCTCCAAGATCTCTAATGATCTCACTACCTCATCCTTCTCTCTGAAGACCTACTTCTGGAACTACCTTTTCTTGAACCTCATCATCTTCTTTACACATTAATCCCTCTGTTGCCTCTGCCACAAAACTCTAAACCTGCCCCTGTTTATCCTACATTTCTACTCGCTACTCTTTCTACAGGACAGAGACATCCTGGTCAAAAAGATTCAAACGGGCAGCCAGGCTCCAATATAAACCGGTGATTCTTAAGTTTCTTGAAACTTTAAATTAGATTATATTGTTGTATCTTTTGTAAACCTATCCTTTCTCTCTCAATATATACTTCCAACTGACATACAAGCATGTCATGTTTCTCCCTTAAAAAAAATTCACATATAAAAATATCAGAATCCTAAAATACCTTCTAGTCTTTGCCATTTCTCTCAGACTTCTAGACTATTTAATATGTTTCTGTATCCAGTTTTATTCTGGATATGTCCCCCATCATTTCATTAAAAGAGCTCTTGATGACTTTACCTATTTTTGAGGCCAGCCGGCATTTTTTGCCTTCATCATACTTAACGTGTCCACAGCATTATGTACCATGAGCCAAGGTTCTTTTCCTCCTATGGACAGCCTTGTATTGAATTTATTTCTACCCTTACATCCTCCCCTTCTCTGCTTATTTTTAAGGCTCATTTTGTTCTTCATAGTCATTATGCAGAGTTTCGAAAAATAAGGCCAAGCTGTAACTCTAATTTCTCTTAGTAAGTACATGAAACAATGTCCATAGTTTCAATTTCTAATTGTACTTAGTTGACTGATAAACGAAATCTCTACACTGATAAATCTCTACCCAATAAAACTATTTTCAGTGTTGAAAATGTTATATAATCCTTGCCACTTAGTATGGAATACATATTGAAAAACTTTAATTTATTCCATTGCTTTTGAGATAAGCATCTTAGGATACATTCAAGACCCTGTAGAGTCAAGTCTCCTCATGCTCTGTCTTATTTTACCATCATCTTATTCTAACTTTTCTATTCTAGAAATGTCACATCCAGTCTTTCTCCCACTCAAAACTTTTGAATGCTTCCTTTGAAGCCTTTCCTTACTCTCACTAATCTAAATTATCTTACTAAATTATCTTACTAATTCTCTTATTATCTTCCAATCATTAGTGTTAATTTGCATGATTCTTTGGTTAATATCTGACTATTTCATATGACAGTAAAGCTTTATTTGTAGATGTTTTGCTCACAATTTTATTCCCAATGTCTAGCTAAGTTACTTGAATGTAACAGGTATTTGCTGAAAATGTGCCAATGAATAAACCGTTCCCAAAATACTAGGCTTCTAAATATCTCCAACTACTTCTTATATTCATTTTGTGTGTCCCAAATCCATCTCATAATTATTTTATCATTTTTTTCTTTTCTTTCTTTTTTTTTTTTTTTTTGACAGAGTCTCAGTCTGTTGCCCTTGGTAGAGTGCCATAACATCATAGCTCACAGTAACCTCAATATCTTGGGCTCAAGAGATCTTCTTGGCTCAGCCACCCAATTAGCTGGAACTATAGGAGCCTGCCACAGCACCCAGCTGGTTTTATATTTTCTGTAGAAATAGGGTCACAGTCTTGCTGAGGGTGATCTTGAATGCCTGAGCTCAAATGATCCACCCTCGCCAGTTTCCCAACATGGTAGGATTATAAACTATGAGTTATTATTCCTGGTAAAATTATTTTAATGCTCCCTATTCCTATTGCTGCACACACACACACACACACACACACACTCCCCTACTACAGGCATGCCTCTGGATAACGCAGGTTCTATTCTAGACTATCACAATAAAGTGAGTATCACAATAAAACTAGTCACACATTTTTTTTTCAGTTTCTCAGTGCATATGAAGGTTGTATTTGGGAACAGATCCAACATATCTGACAAGAGGAATCTGGCATTTGCCTCTACACAAAGAAGACCCAAAACAGCTAGCAGATAATTGCACTTCAAATAGAGAATCTAAGAGAGGTCACTGGATAGAGCAAAGAAGTGACAAGAAATATCTGAAGTATGTAAAGAGAGAGAAGTCAGCAAGCTGGCTCTGCTGGAACTGGATGGGGGAGGCTTCCAAGTGAGAGCAAAGAATAAGCAAGAGAACCTCTGTGTTCCACACTTCTACCACAAACTCTTGCAAGCATAGCCACTGGAGACACCTTCAACCCTCACTGGCTCTGAGTCACATTATTACGTCAGAGAAGGAGCGCATACTGCCTCCTACATACATTCCAAGGCTCAAGCAGCTGAGTCATGTTGCCGGTTAGAAAACCCAGCCCCCACTACACTGCATCCTTCCCTAGGTCTCTAAGACTGCTGCATCTCCACATCAAGGACTGTAGTGGTACAATATTGGTTTGACCCAAAAGTGGAGCAGGATCTCAGCAATCAAGCCTGCAATGTCCTATACTCCAGGAAGTGAGAGGTCCCAGGGACTGAAGCAGTTCTTGGAACTGCCCCCAGGCCAGGTGACTAAGCATGAGGCTAAGGACCTGGGGCTTATGCTGCCTTATTAATCTCCTTGGATGTATGTTCACAGCACCATGGTGGCCCTAGCAACTGGCCCAGAAAACCTGTGACTGAAGCCTGAGCAAGCTGTCTGAAGGACTGGGGGTTACTACACTCCATTTACCACCACAAGCATCTATACACTCTTTTCCCGAAGTCTGGGGATGGGCCTATCAAGCATGCTTCAACCACAAGAACCAGCACTCACTCAGACATGCCAGCTGGGATTGGGATATCTAGCCCATTATAGCTACTAAGAACACCACTGTGTACTGCCTGGGAGCCCAAGAATTGTCCCACCATTGTCCCTGACATTGCCAACATGATGTACACTGCTAAGAGGCACAAGGACACACATCCTGCCTCTGCCATTGGTAGCACTAGAACAAGTTGCCAGGCGTCTGAAAAATAAGCCTTTCAGGATCTACTAATACTAGAATGTGCATATGTAGATCAGATCCTACAGACAGGCAGGGTTGGCCTTCCACTATCACCACTGAAGCACAAGAACTAGACAACCTGGCATCCATATCCCCAGAAAAGCCTTTCCATAAAATTCACTAATAGCCACAGCCTAAGCCACTGAGGAAATCATAGACAGCACTGACACTATTCACAGATGAAGAAATTATAAAGAGACCATACCACTGCATGCTCTCAGAATCAAAGCAAAAGTGCCCTACCCAACCCATACCACAGACGTATCTCCAAAAAATAGTCTTCCTCTAAAAAACCCAATTTAAAACATTGGAAGAAGTAACTATTACACCAGAAATTCAAATAACAACATAAGGATACAAGAAATACAAAAAAGCAAGAAAATGTGACATCTTCAAAGGAACACAGTAATTCTCGTACAATAGATTCCCATCAAAAAGAAATTTATGAAATACCAAAAATAATTTTTAAATAATTATATTAAAGAAACACAATAACATACAGAAGAAGACAAATTACAGATACAAAGAAGTCCTTAAATAAGTTCAAGATGTGAATGAGAAACTCAACAAAAAGATAGACATCATAAAAAAAGAAGGAAATGAATTTTTAACTGAATAATTAAATGAATAAAATAAAAAGTAAAATCATGACTTTCAACAATAGATAGATGAAAAGAATTTCAGAACTTGAAGATAGGACGTTAGGGAAAAAAACATTCAGACAAAAAATAAGGAAAAAATAAAGAATAATGAAGAAATAAAATCTGAGACATTACAGAAATACAAACGATTAATTAAGACTATTAGAAACAATTATATGTTCACAAAATAGAAAATCTAGAGTAAATGGATAAATTCCTGGACACATAAAATCCACCAAGATGGAATCAGGAAAAAATAGAAAAACTGAGCAGATCAATAGCATGTAATGAGATTAAATCAGTAATAAAAAATTTCTCAACAAAGAAAAGCCAAGGATAGGATGATTCATTGCCAAATTCTACAAAACTTATAAATTTTAACTAATACCAACTCTCCTCAAAAATTTGAAGAGGAGGAAATTCTTCCTAACTTAATTTGAGAAGCCAGTATCAATTTGACACCAAAGCCAGGCAAGGACAAAAAACAAACAAACAAAAACAAACTTTTAGGCAAATATACCTGATGAGCATAGATACTAAAATACTCAACGAAACACTAACAAACAGAATCCAAGAGCACATCAAAAATATAATACACTTTTCCCAAAGGGTTTGCTGCCAGAACACAAATGTTGTGAAAACTTCCCATTAAAGACAAAAATGGAAAAGACTCATATCCCATCATCATCACTGGACACAAAGATTCAGGTAAATCCACTACTAGTGGCCATCTGATTTACAAATGTGGTACTATAAACCAAAGGACTATGAAAAAATTTGAGAAGGAAGATGCTGAGAGGGGAAAGGGCTCTTTCTAGTGTTCTTGGATTTAATATAAACTGAAATCTGAGCCTGAGTGTGGTATTATCACTGATATCTTCCTGAGACCAGCAAATATTATATGACCGTCACTGAAGCTCCAGGATATAGAGAATTGATCAAAAACATTATTACAGACACATCTCAAACACACAGTGATGGCCTGATTATTTCTGCTGGTGCTGATGAATTTAAGCTGGTATCTCAAAGAATGGACAGACTCATGACCATGACCTCTGAATACTAACTGTTGGTGTTAAGAAATGGTTTCCATTTAGGAACCCTACAACCAGAAGAGATATGAGGAAATCATTAAAGAAGTCAACACTTACATTAAGAAAACTGGCTACAACCCTGTCACAGTAGCATTTGGGCCAATTTCTGGTTAGAGTCAAGTGCTAACATGTCTTGGTTTAAAGACTGAAAAGTCATCTGGAAAGATAGCAGTGCCAGTGGAACTGCACTGCTTGAAGCTCTACATTGCATCCTACCACCAACTTGTCCAACTAACAAGCCCTTGGGTCTACCTCTCTAAGATGTCTACAAAATTGGTGGCATTGGTACTTTCTTTGTGGATCAAGTGGAGACTGATGCTCTCAAACCCAATGCAGTGGTCACCTTTGCCCCAATCAATGTTATAACTGAGGAAAAGTCTGTTGACTTGCACTATAAAGCTTTCAGTGGAGCTCTTCCAGGGGACATTCATCATAGGCTGTGGGCTTGGGGCCAGCAAGTCCCCCAATGCTCTGTGAGTTTGGGCCCATTGCATCCTCTTCATTAGAAAGGGTAAGCTAAGTGCTCAAGTATTGTAAACAATTAAAAAAAGACAACACACACATACACACACACACAAATCAATTTATATCTAGAAAAGGATCTGAATAAATATTTCTAAAAAGGTGACATACAAATAGCTGAGGCTATGAAAAAAAAATAATCTCAATATCAGTAATAATCAGAATAATGCAAATCAAAACCATAATGAGATCATCTTGCCCCAGTTAGAATGGATATTATAAAAAAGGTAAAATGTTCACATGGATGGAGCTGGAGAATGTTCTTCTGAGCAAAGTATCACAAGAATGGAGGAAAAAGTATCCAATGTACACACCCCTATTATGAGACTAATTTAAACCTTTTATATGAAAGCTATAACCAAATAGCCTAAGAATATGGGGAGGCAGGAGGGAGAAGGGGGGGGAAATGGGTGGAGAGAGGGGGATTGGAGGGATCACTTCCGAGGTCTTTCTTACAGGGGTACAGGTGAATCTTTCTAAGAGTAGAATGTGAACGTTTTAAAGCAATAACTGAGAAAATGACATGAAGGCTGTGTGGACCAGTTTGATGGAATTGTTTCGGATTGTGTGTGAAAACCCCACACTGTACCCCAGAAGTGCATTAATGTACATAGTTACCATTCAATAAAAAAAAAATGTACAAATGCTCACGGGAATAAAGGGTGTCATTCTGACCTCAAGTTAGAGAGGCAAAATAGAGAGCCATGAAAAGCCCCAGGAATCAGTAGGTGCTGATTTAAGTAGTTCTGGCTGTAATTACAGTAGAAATTCAAACGAGAGGGAAATTGGTGTTGAGTAAAGTAGAAGAATGTTTTTAGAGAGCAAGTCGGATTTATATTCATCTTGAGAACTAAATAATGGTTTTGAGAGATGAAAAAGAATGGTAAAAAGAATAGCAAAAGCAGAGCACAATGAAGAAAAAGAAAGAAGGGTGGAGTGAGGACGGGAAAGCCACCTGCTGGCTGAGAGGACAGTTTGTAATGACAACCGTCCCCAGGAACGGTCACAGACAGGCAGACAGACTAAACTGGGGACAGGCAACAGACAGGCGGTTGTAGGAAGTTGGTAGCTGGATTGACAGGAAGAAGGAGTCCCCAGATTCAATGAGGCAGGGCAGAGAGCGGACACCAGGATGTCAGCAAGGGCACACAGGCAATCACACCAAAGGCGCCTCCTCACAGGGATGACAGCTAAGAGGCAGAGCCCTCGTTTCAATTCAGAGTTTGGATTCCATTTTAATTTAAAGAACTTTGAGTTAAGCTACTAGGATAGAGCAATTGATGCGCTGTTTATAAGAGATTCCTACTTCAGGGATAACAGTTTAAAAGGTTTTTGTTTTTTGTGTTTTGAGAAAGAGAATTTTGACTAGAGGGAGGAAGATCAACTGCTGGGGCTGTGACTCTGAGGGGACAGGACACAGACATCACTGAGGAGGGCTAAGGGTCTAAACCTGCGTGACAGGGCTCTCAGAAACCAGCCGTGCAGGCTTCAGTTTTAATTTGGGGGGGGGAGGTCTGGGGGCTGGGCGGATGGACACACACACACAATATAAAAGCATTTTGAAGTAAAAGGACAAAGTTAATGCAGATTGCATGAAGGAGATGAGTGATGCCAAACGTAATTTCAAAGTTATTTAAAGACTACGATATTGCTGGGACCACTAACAGAAATAAAGTGGCTATAAAAAGGAAGCCACTTTAGAAGTAAGTAGAACTCTTTAATTTTCCTTTCAAGTGGAGTTATAGCATAGCTGTTTGGAAACGCATAATTGGAGCAAGTGTGAAAGATCACAAATGCACTTTTGGAAGTCATTCATTGTAGAAGTGATCGTTGAAGTCAAGAGGGGTACATGTGAAAAGTGGAGCTCCGGGAACATTGGCTTTGGCTCTGGAAGACAGGAACAAGAGTAAGAACAGCGGAGGAGCTAGCAAAGGATCCAGAAAAAGAGCAGAGGGAGAGAAGAAACCACAGCGCTGTGGAAGGCAATGAGGCTAGAGTTTGTTCAGTGAGTATCCAGAATTACCAAGTATCTAAAAAATGTCAAAGTTCATCAAATCTGGGAAAAAAGAATTCCTTTGTAACCTTTGAGGAACATAGTGCCCTGGGATAATACAAATACGTAGCAGAACTCAGGAGATCAGGTGCTAAGATGTCAGAGAAAAGAATGACTTGACCAGGAAAGAAACCAAGAGAAATGGCAAGAAGTGATGTCCCAGAGGACAGGGAGGCCGTGAGCAGAGCGAAGGCTTTGCTGCCTTTAAATCTGGGAGGTGGAACATGAGTGAAAGGATGGTGAGCAATTCGCTGAAGTGAAGAGAAAGGTTATCAGAGTTGGAGGGCTGATCTCAGCGTTGAGTATCTTGCCTTTCCGTCACTGTATCGTTCTCTGTATTCCTGTCTTCTGGGTAAAATATGCACGATGGCAAGGGAAGATCAGGGACCTCAGGAGGAACGAAGAGACTAACTGCCGTGAAGCAGGTGGGGTCAGTGAGAGACATGAAGGGCTGACAAGCACAGCAGGGCCAAAGATGTTGTGAACCGAATGTCCGTCCCCCAAATTCATATGTTAAAATCCTATTCCCCACTGCTGTGGTATTAGGAATTGGGACCTTTGGGAGGTAGTTAGATGATGAAAAGTGTGGCCTTCATGAATGGGATTAAAGCCTTTATAAGGAGTTTCAGCTCTTTGCCATGAAAGGATGAAATAAAAAGAAGAGACAGCCACTTAAAAACAAGAAAATTAGCTCACCTTAAGGAGGCGACCAGTGGAGGGAGGTGGCCAGCTTTGGAGGTTCTCCTGAACATTATTTAAGGCACCGTGTATGCACTGGGGTACAGCCCTGGAACCCCAGCATCAAATTCCAGAATGACGTGCCTTTAGCTCTTGACAGGTATCTTCTCAAAGAGAGGGAAGAATATGTTCTCCGGAGACTGACAGTGTAAAACAAAAAAGGAAAAAATGAAAGATCCAGGTAAAGTAATAAGTAGTTACATTGAAGAACAGAAAACATGAAATAGGGGAAAAAAGAAGAAAGGAACAGTACTAGAATTGACAAGTAATTCACATGGGAAAATAATATGTAATTGGGCCAGAAACAATATCTGTATCTTCTTTGAATACCACAATCCAGGTATTGGATAATAAAGTGTTTATCAATAAGGAACTTAAAAGATTACCCGTGCAGGAATCACAAAATTTGAAAGGAAGGCTGCCTGACAAACTCACAGTCTTACAAGTTCTTGAGAAACTGGAAAGAGATTAGCCAGATCTAAAAAGTAAAGCCTAACAGGAATAAATGTGACATATTGAACATATATCCAAAAACATCACAAGTATATGATAAGGGTCCATATTACAGGTTTAAGCAGCCTGTATTTTAAAAATTGGGTTTTAGCTTATAGCAAACTTGATGTGAATTAGCGTCATAATATGGCCAATAAAAAAGCTGTTACAGATTATATTCATTTCAGTAATTAACATTGCATACTGCAAAAAATCAGTTTTTAAAACAATTAAATTTTATGTCAGAATCATGCCAAGTCTTGTGGCAGGCTGAAAGCCTCCTCTACACAGCTCTCCATCACATGGAGACTTGGGACCCAGAGTTCCTTCCAGCTCATTGCTGTCTTCTGAAGCATATGATACCCAAGGAGGTCATAAAGAATTCCTTGGTGGCCAGGCACAGTGGTTCACACCTATAATCTGAGCACTCTGGGAGGCTAAAGCAGGAGGATCGCTTGAGCTCAGGAGTCCAATACAAACCTAAGAAAAATCAAGACCCCATTTCTACTAAAAATAGAAAAACTAGCTAGGTGTTGTGGTGAGCACCTGTAGTCTCAGCTGCATAGGAGGCTGAAGCAGGAAGATGGCTTGAACCCAGGACTCTGAGGTTGTCGTGAGTGAGGCTGATATCAGGACACTTTACCCTGGACAACAGAGTGAGGATCTCAGAAAAAAAGTTTCCATGGGATGATATTATGGATCAGGCCTGCAGGTGGCTTACATCATTTCCACCTGTATCCTACTGGCAAGGATTAGTCCAATGACCCACCTAGATGCACTAGGTGATCACGCACTAGATGCATCTTAGATGAGTACTAAGAGTCTCTGCCATACAAACTCTATAAATATTTAGCAATATATGGCATTTAAGAGAGATGGTTGTCACTTTTCTGTGGGGCCCTGATCAGACCTTGTCATCAGGCACTCAGATACTTTGCTTTAGTCCTGAGCTTAATGCTCTAAAAAAACATATTGAAACATGGAAGCATCTTGCAAGACGGGCTACAGGGACGGAGAGGACAAACTATGTGCTATCATAGGGAGAACAGCCAGGGGAAAGGGGGGTGCTTAACACACAGCTGTGCCAAGGAGGCACAGGAGGCATTTCCAGAAAATGAATGTCCTTTGAAATAAATACTGAAGTCCTTCTGTGAGGCCCATGGGGTGGGGTTTAGCAAGCACTGTGATAGTGAGATTCGGCCAAAGACAGGATGAGCTGCCTCTGCATGTCATTCTCCCTTGACTGGAGAGTTAAATTGACCTGGGAGCACCCAGTGTCTCAGTCCTCTTACATTTCCATTCCAGAATACCAGAGACTGGGTAATTTACAAGGAACAGAAATGTGCTTGGCTTGTGATTCTGGAGGCTGGGAAGTCCAAGACCTTGGCACCAAACCAGGGCGACGGGAAGGGGGGAGGTGGGGGGGAGGACTTCATGATACATTGCTCCATGGCAGACGCAGAAGGCATCGTAAGGATGAAGGAGTGTGTGAGAGAGGAGAGGGGGCCACACTCGCTTTATAATGATCCCACCTACACAGTAACAGTACCACACCCAAAACCCTGACATTAATGGATTCATGAAGGGAGAGCCCTCATGACCTAATCACTGCTAAAAGGTCCCACCTTTCAACACTGTTGCATTGGCAATTAAGTTTCCAGCACATTCACCTTAGGGGGCACATTCAAACCACAGCACCCAGACCCAGGCAACTTGCATTTGTAGTTGCAAATTTGCCTACTCACCAAAATGTATTTGCCCCCCCCCCCCATCAATTCCCTGAGGCTCTCACTGACATTCACAGATGTACAGAGTGGCAAACAATTTGAGTTGCTCAACATGCGTGTTTCTAGCTGAGGTCAAACAAGATAGGCTCTGCCTTCTTGTTCCAGCACTCACACTGTACACAAGTGTCCTTCTCACAGTCTGAGTGACACAGTTTTTCTACTTTGGGACCTTTTAATGTGGATTTTAGTGTGGAAAGTGGCCCCCAAATGCAATGCCAGCATGCTCTCTGGTGCTCCTAAGCACAAGAATGTGCCCTACAGAGAAGACACATGTGCTGAGTCCTCACTCAGGCACGAGTTGCAGTTCTCCAGGTAACAGTCCAGTGTTAATAATCAATATTAACAAGGTGTTCATATAGTAAATAAGGTGTCTTTAAACAGAAAAACACATAATACAAAGTTATGTATTCAGCAGTTGACAAAATTACTGTGACCACAGGCTTGTAGGCCTAACCCTATGTTAGGGCCTAACACTTATCTTCCAGTAAGATCAATGGTTCAATATTTGCTGGTTCAGTGTTCATGGCAACTTTTTTTTTTTTTTTTTTTGTGACAAAGCCTCAAGCTGTCCCCCTGGGTAGAGTGCCATGGCATTACAGCTCACAGCAACCTCCAACTCCTGGGCTCAAGCGAGTCTCTTGCCTCCGCCTCCCAAATAGCTGGGACCACAGGCGCCCGCCACAACGCCCGGCTATTT